>JAVSCE010015254.1:0-242663 GCA_032199065.1 Smutsia gigantea
CCTCAAATTTAAATGATAATCTTGCTGGATACAGTATTCTTGGTTCAAGCACGTTCATCTTCATTGCATTAAATATATCGTGCCACTCCCTTCTGGCCTGTAAGGTTTCTGCTGAGAAGTCTGATGACAGCCTGATGGGTTTTCCTTTGTATGTGATCTTTTCTCTCTCTCTAGCTGCTTTTAAAAGTCTGTCGTTATCCTTGATCTTTGCCATTTTAATTATTATATGCCTTGGTGTTGTTTTCCTCGGGTCCCTTGTGTGGGAGATCTGTGCACCTCCATGGCCTGAGAGACTGTCTCCTTCCCTGATTGGGGAATTTTCAGCAATCACCTCCTCAAAGATACTTTCTATCCCCTTTTCTCTTCTTCTTCTGGTACCCCTATAATGCGAATATTGTTCCGTTTGGATTGGTCACACAGTTCTCTCAATATTCTTTCATTCTTAGATATCCTTTTTTCTCTCTGTGCCTCTGCTTCTTTGTATTCCCTTCTCTAATTTCTATTCCACTTCCCGGCTCTCCTACCATGTCTAATCTGCTTTTAAATCCCTCCATTGTATGTTTCATTTCGGATATGGAATTTCTTCATGATTGAATCTCCGTTCTAAATTCGTCCCTGAGTTCTTGAATATTTTTATGTACCTCCATGAGCATGTTTATTTTTATTTTGAACTCACTTTCACGAAGATTTGTGAGTTCAGTTACTTTAGGGTCTTTTTCTGGTGTTTTTGAGATTTTGGTTTGAACCAGGTTCTTTTGACATTTCATAATTGTATGTGGAGCCTTCTAGTGCCCAGAAGCTCTAATCATGGAGCTGCTCAGCCCCCTGGAGTGAAAGTGGTGGTCGCAGGGGAGTGGTGTTGGTGCCTGGGGGAGGAAAGAGCTGTTTCCTGCTTCCTAGCTGCAGCGCCTGTCTCCATTGTCAGAACAAGTGGGCCAACATACAGGTGTAAGCCTCTGTGCTTCTGTAGCTGCTGTATGTGGGCTTCCCTCTGGTTGGCCTGACACCAGGGCAGGGACTGCTGGTTTTTGAGGTGGTGCCAGTTGGCCAGGAGGAAGATGCAGCAGGCTGCTTACAGTGAGGGACCTCTGAGCTGAGTTGGCAGCCAGGGGTATGGAGCTCCTGAAGCTCCTGAAATTTCCCAAACTGTTGGGCAAAGTGCATCTAGACAACCTTGTCCACCTATCCATTTTCCTGTGCATCAAGCTCTGTGCAAATCCTGCCCCTTCAGCAGCCCTCTCGCTGCTAGGAAGCCTCTCAGACTTCCCATCTTTCCTTTGCCCCAGAGCAGCCACACGTGGATCCCTGTTCCCCATAAATGGCTGGAATTTCAGTCTCCCCAAGTATTCCACCTTTCTTAGCTTTCCAACCCCACTAATCTGCAGAGCACCATGCAATATAGGTTTGTGTTCCCATAGCAGATCTCTAGGGCTGGGTGTTCAGCAGTCCTAGGATTCCACCCCCTCCCTGTTCCATTTCTCTTCCTCCTGTGGGTGAGCTGGGTTGGGGGAAGGGCTTGTGTCCTGCCAGATCAAGGCTTTGGTACGGTGCCCTGTTTTGTGAGGTCTGCTCTGTTCTCCAGGTGTATGCAGTCTGGTGCAGCCTTCTTTTCTGTTGCTCTTTCAGGATTAGTTATGTTAACTATATTTACATAATATATGTGGTTTTGGGAGGAGTTCTCTGTCTCTCCTCTCACACCGCCATCTTGAATCTCCCGTTTTTGTCTTTAAGCTTGTCACTTCATGGTTGCAAAATGACTGTTGTAGCTCCAGGCCTCACACCTTTACAGGGTAATATCCAAAGCAGGAAGCACCAGGCCTAAAACTCTTGTTTATTATAAAACTGTTCTAGGCACTGTGCTAAACACTTTTTATATATTATTTCGTTTAATTCTCACAACAACTTCAGATATTATCCCTGTTTATAAGATGCTAAAATTCCTGTGTCTCGGAGATATTAAATAATCTGCTCCAGTGACCTAGAAATGACAGAGACTGGATTAAAATTTAGGGATTTTAAACTCTTAATACTGTTTTTGGCATGATACTATAGTACTTACCATGTATTATGTATTATTTTTATTCTTTGCAACCACCTCAAAAAGATTACTATTACTTGCATTTGAAAGAAAAATGAGACTAAGTTGAATTTTTTCACACAGCTAGAAAGTTAGAGGTAGGCTTCTTTCTAGAACCAAGTGGCTCCAAAGCCTACACTCTTTCCATTAAATTTTATAAACCACTTCAAAGTGTTTTTATTTTAAATTAATTGAAACATCTTTTTGAAACAGTTGTGACATAAATGAATGAATATATATAAAGTAGACTAGGTAAAATAAAAGGAAACATACAGTGTACGCAAAGAATACTTGTTTTATGATTGAAAAAGGTAACATTGTTGAGTTTTGCTTTTGTCAATGTAGAAGAGCATAAAAAGTGGCTATGAGGTACTAGACATTTCAGTCTGCCTTCCCCTTCTGAGTGCACACATCATTAGATTTATTATGATTTTTAATGTAATAATTAAAAATATTGTTGTGACACTTTGATGGTCCTAATACAGCTTATGCCAGTACATCTGCCCTTTCTTTAAATTAGTTTATAGTGGATTTAGAGGTCTAGGGAGCTCAAACCTAATTTTATACTATTATCAAGATGACTATGAATCAGAGGTCACTTGTACAGAAATTATCAGTCAGGGAAAGTATTTACTGCATGGCTCTATGTATTGGGTTTGGTCATGTGGTGGCCAAGATTCTTGCTGCTTTTAATTGAAGTTTGAAAAAAATAATTACAGAATGATTGGATGCTAGACATACTTGCTTATGTTTTATAATTCCTTCATTTCCTTCAATTTATATGAAGTGAAGATGGAAATATTCGTTTGTGTGTGTTCCTCAATTGGTCAATATTGGAGAAAAACAGAAGGCTTGCCATGTCAGGTCAGTCCCATATTTGTTGAGCTTAAAATACTCTCTTTGACAATGATATCCTTGAATGATTGATTGGAACTTAGAGTTATCCTTCATAATGCCAGTATTATCCTTCATAATGCTGATTCTGGCTATAATGGAACACTGAGCTTTATCTGAAAAATAGAGAGACCTTAGATGTGGAAAGATTTAATATATCCATATTTATTATATATATAATACTTAACGTCACATTAATATGCATAGTCTTTGAGTTGAGTGATTTTTCTAGGTTTTATATTTCCTTAGGGACAATTTCTATTGGTTGCTTTTTTTCCTGTGTGTGGTCCATACTTCTTTATTTCTTTGCATGCCTTTTAAGTTTTTGATGAAGGACATTTTATTTTTTATTAAAAAAATATAAATTTAATTAATTTTTATTTTTAAGTTAAATTTATATTGAGGTACACACAATAAAATGTGAAAATCTTAGTGTGTGGCTTGATTCATTTTGACATGTATATATTCATATAACCATCACCCATAACAAGATATTAAACATTCTCACTAATTTTTTTTCCCTTTATCTAGTTCACCCATCCTCCACCTCCTGCCCTAATGGCAGTCATCAGTCTGTTCTCTGTTTGTGAGTCTATTTCAGTTTTGTTTTTTTGTTAATTTGTTTTGCTTTTTAGATTTCACTTACAAGTGAAATCATACAGTGTTTGACTTATTTCACTCAGTATAATACCCTTTAGGTCCCTCTATGTTGTCACATATGGCAAGATTTCATTCCTTTCAATGGCTGAGTAATATTCCATTATATATATATATATATATATATATTATATATAATACCACATGATTTTTATTCATGTATATATACACACACATACCATATCTATTTTATTCTTTCATCTATTGGTGGACATTTAGGTTGTTTCCATATTTTGGCTATTGTAAATAATGCTGTGATAAACATAGGGATGCATATATATTTTCAGATTAGTGATTTTGTTTTCTTTGGATAAATACCTGAAGTGGAATTATTAGGTCATATGGTATTTCTATTTTTAGTTCTTTGAGAAACCTCCATACTGCTTACCCTGGTGGCTGCAGTGCACCAATTTGTAATGTCACCATCACTATACCAGGTTTCCTTTTCTACACATCTGTACCAACAATTGTTATTTCTAGTCTTGTTGATATTAGCCATTCCGACTGGTGTGAGGTGATATCTCACTGTGGTTTTTGTTTGAATTTCCCTGATGATCAGTGATGTTGAGCATTTTTTATGTGTCTGTTGGCTCTCTGTATGTGTTCTTTGGCAAAATGTCTGTTTTTTATAAAGTACTCCAGAGAAAAAGCTTTTTTACACTGGGCAAGCTCCAAGTGAGGTAAAATAAAGAAACCCTTGCAAATGGTGTCTTCTAGATACCACCAGCTAAGTCAAATAATGACTTCTCTGGGACTGAGACTTTGAGGGCCATTCTACCCCATTCTGCTCTTTCTGTTGGCTGCCAGGCTGCTGTTTAACTGTGTTTGTGGGTTGTTAATTTTCAAGGCTACTGTGGAAAAAAGAAGGGGGATGGGAATACAGCAGATACTACAAAGCTCACTGTTCTTTGTGAGAATAATCCATTTTTCTAGAATAAATGTTCCCTGTTACTGCAAACTTTTGGCTAATCTCCTGACTTCTGAAAAAGTTGATCCTGAAAATTTTGCCAGTTTTCTTTTTTTTTTTCTTTTGGTATCATTAATCTACAATTACATGTGCAACATTATGGTTACTAAACTCCCCACTTCATCAAGTCCCCCCACATACCCCATTACAGTCACTGTCCATCAGTGTAGAGAGATGCGATAGAATCACTACTTGTCTTCTCTGAGTTTTACAGCCCTCCCCGTGCCCCCCCCCGCATTATGTCTGCTAATCGTAATGCCCCCTTTTCCCCCTTGTACCTCCCTTCCCACCCATCCTCCCCAGTCCCTTTCCTTTGGTAATTGTTAGTCCATTCTTGGGTTCTGTGAGTCTCCTGCTGTTTTGTTCCTTCAGTTTTTTTCTTTGTTCTTATACTCCACAAATGAGTGAAATCATTTGATACTTGTCTTTTTTCGCTTGGCTTATTTCACTGAGTATAATACCCTCTGGCTCCATCCATGTTGTTGCAAATGGTAGGATTTGTTTTCTTCTTATGGCTAAATAATATTCCATTGTGTATATGTACCACATTTTGTTTATCCATTCATCTACCGATGGACACTTAGGTTGCTTCCATTTCTTGGCTATTGTAATAGTGCTGCAATAAACATAGGGGTGCATATGTCTTTTTCAAACTGGGCTGCTGTATTCTTAGGATAAATTCCTAGGAGTGGAATTCCTGGGTCAAATGGTATTTCTGTTTTGAGTTTTTTGAGGAACCTCCATACTGCTTTCCACAATAGTTGAACTAATTTACATTCCCACCAGCAGTGTATGAGGGATCCCCTCTCTGTATATCCTCGCCAACATTTGTTGTTGTTTGTGTTTTGGATGTTGGCCATCCTCACTGGTGTGAGGTGATATCTCATTGTGGTTTTAATTTGCATTTCTCTGATGATTAGCATTGTGGAACATCTTTTCATGTGCCTGTTGGCCATCTGAATTTCTTCTTTGGAGAAGTGTCTGCTCAGATCCTCTGCCCACTTTTTAACTGGATTATTTGCTTTTGGTTTGTTGAGGTGCCTGAGTTCTTTATATAATTTGGATGTCAACCCTTTATCGAATATGTCATTTATGAATATATTCTCCCATACTTTATGATGCCTTTTTGTTCTATTGATGGTGTCCTTTGCTGTATAGAAGCTTTTCAGCTTGATATAGTCCTACTTGTTCATTTTTGCTTTTGTTTCCCTTGCCCAGGTAGATATGTTCATGAAGAAGTTGCTCATGTTTATGTCCAAGAGATTTTGCCTATGTTTTTTTCTAAGAGTTTTATGGTTTCATGTCTTATTTTCAGGTCTTTCATGCATTTTGAACTTACTTTTGTGTATGGGGTTAGACAATGATCCAGTTTCATTCTCTTACATGTAGCTGTCCAGTTTTGCCAACACCAGCTGTTGAAGAGGCTGTCATTTTCCCATTGTATATCCATGGCTTCTTTATCATATATTAATTGACCATATATGTTTGGGTTAATATCTGGATTCTGTATTTTTTCCACTGGTCTGTGGGTCTGTTCTTGTGCCAGTACTAAATTATCTTGATTACTGTGGCTTTGTAGTAGAGCTTGAAGTTCAGAACGAAGATCCCCTCTGCTTTATTCTTCCTTCTCAGGATTGCTTTGGCTATTCAGGGTCTTTTGTGATTCCATATGAATTTTAGACTACTTGTTCCAGTTCGTTAATGAATGCTGTTGGTATTTTGATAGGGATTGCATTGAATCTGTAGATTACTTAGGCAGCATGTAAATTTTGACAATATTAATTCTTCCTATCCAAGAGCATGGGATGAATTTTTATTAGTGTCCTCTTCAATTTCTCTAAGAGTGTCTTGTATTTTTCAGGGTATAGGTCTTTCACTTCCTTGGTTAGGTTTATTCCTAGGTATTTTATTCTTTTTGATGCATTTCTGGATGGAATTGTTTTCCTGATTTCTCTTTCTGCTTTTTCAGTGTTAGTGTATGGGAAAGCAACAGATTTCTGTGTATTCATTTTGTATCCTGCAACTTTGCTGAATTCAAATATTAGTTTTAGTAGTTTTGGAGTTGATTCTTTAGGGTTTTTTATGTACAATATCATGTCATCTGCAAATAGTGACAGTTTGACTTCTTCCTTGCCAGTCTGGATGCTTTTTATTTCTTTGTTTTGTCTGATTGCTGTGGCTAGGATCTCCAGTACTATGTTGAATAAAAGTGGGGAGAGTGGGCATCCCTGTCTTGTTCACAGTCTTGGTTTAAAAGCTTTCAGCTTCTTGCTGAGTATGATGTTGGCTGTGGGGTTGTCATAGGTTAAGGTACTTGCCCTCTATAGCTATTTTGTTGAGAGTTTTTATCATGAATGGATGTTTAATTTTGTTGAATGCTTTTCAGTATCTATGGAGATTATCATGTGGTTTTTGTCCTTTTTTTTGATGTAGTGGATGCTTTTGATCATTTTTGAGTGTTTTACCACCCTTGCATCCCTGGGATGAATCCCACTTGATCATGCTGTATGATCCTCTTGATGTATTTTTGAATTCCGTTTGTAATATTTTGTTGAGTGTTTTTGCATCTATGTTCGTCAGGGATATTGCTCTGTAATTTTCATTTTTTTGTGGTGTCTTTGCCTGTTTTTTGCTATTAGAGTGATGCTGGCTTCATAGTATGAGTGTGGAAGTATTCCCTCCTCTTCTATTTTTTGGAAACCTTGAAGGAGAATCAGTATTATGTTTTCTCTAAAAGTCTGTTAAAATTCAGCAGTGAATCCATCTGGTCCGGGGTTTTATTTTTTGGTAGTTTTTTGATTACCAATTCCATTTTGTTGCTGCTAATTGGTCTGTTTAGATTTTTTGTTTCTTCCTTTGTCAGTCTTGGAAGTTGTATTTTTCTTGAAAGTTGTCCATTTCTTCTACGTTATCCAGCTTGTTAGCATATAGATTTTCATAGTATTCTCTAATAATTCTTTGTATTTCTGTGGTATCTGTCGTGATTTTTCCTTTCTCATTTCTGCGTCTGTTTATGTGTGTAGAATCTTTTTTTCTCTTAATACGTCTGGCTAGGTGTTTATCTATTTTGTTTATTTTCTCAAAGAACCAGCGCTTGGTTTCATTGATTTTTTTTGTATTTTATTCTCAATTTTATTTATTTCTTCTCTGATCTTTATTATGTCCGTCCTTCTCCTGACTTTGGGCCTCATTTGTTCTTCTTTTTCCAGTTTCAATAATTGTGACTTTAGGCTATGCGTTTGGGATTCTTCTTCCTTCTTTAAATAGGCCTGGATTGCTATATACTTTCTTCTTTGAACTGCCTTCGCTGTGTCCCACAGAAGTTGTGGCTTTGTGTTGTTGGTGTCATTTTTCTCCATATATTTCCTGATCTCTGTTTTAATTTGGTCATTGATCCATTGATTATTTAGGGGCATGTTTTTAAGCCTCCATGTTTTTGTGAGCCTTTTTGTTTTGTTTGTATAATTTATTTCTAGTTTTATACCTTTGTGATCTGAGCAGTTAGTTGGTAGAATTTCAATCTTTTTTAATTTGCTGAGGCTCTTTTTGTGGCCTAGTATGTGGTGTATTCTGGAAAATGTTCCATGTGTACTTGAGAAGAATGCATATCCTGCTGCTTTTGAGTGTAGAGTTCTGTAGATGTCTGTTAGGTCCATCTGTTCTAATGTTTTGTTTAGTACTTCTGTGTCCTTACTTATTTTCTGTCTGGTTGATCTGTCCTTCGGAGTGAGTGGTGTGTTCAAGTCTCCTAAAATGAATGCCTTGCATTCTATTTCTTCCTTTAATTCTGTTAGTATTTTTTTCATATATGTCAGTACTCCTGTTTTGGGTTCATATAGTTATTATGGTTATATCTTGTTGGACTGACCCCTTTATCATTGCATAATATCCTTTTTTATCTCTTGTTACTTTCTTTGTTTTGAAGTCTATTTTTTCTGATACAAGCTCTGCAACACCTGCTTTTTTCTCCTTATTGTTTGCATGAAATATCTTTTTCCATCCCTTCACTTATAGTATGTGTATGTCTTTGGGTTTAAGGTGAGTCTCTTGTAAGAAGCATATAGATGGGTCTTGCTTTTTTATCTATTCTATTACTCTGTGTCTTTTGATTGGTGCATTCAGTCCATTTACATTTAGGGTGATTATCAATGGACATGTACTTATTGCCATTGCTGGTTTTGGATTTGTAGTTACCAAAGGTTCAAAAGTAGCCTCTTTATCACCTAACCGTCTAACTTTAACTCACTTATTACGCTATTATAAACACAGTCTGATGATTCTTTATTTCTCTCCCTTCCCTCCTCCACTCTTTATATGTTAGGTCTTTTATTCTGTACTCTTTTGTGTTCCCTTTACTGCTTTTGTGGAAAGCTGATTTTATTTTTTGCTTTTAGTTAGTTTTGGTTGGTCTGCTTTCTTTCCTGTGATTTTATTTGCTCTGGTGACATCTATTTAACCTTAGGAGTACTTCCATCTAGAGCACGTCCTTTAAAATACCTTGTAGAGGTGGTTTGTGGGAGGTAAATTCCCTGAACTTTTGCTTCTCTGGAAATTGTTTAATCCCCTTCAAATTTAAATGATGATCTTGGTGGATATAGTAATCTTGGTTCAAGGCCCTTCTGTTTCATTGCATTAAATATATCATGCCAGTCTCTTCCGCCTGTAAGGTGTCTTTTGAGAAGTCTGATGATAGCCTGATGGGTTTTCTTTGTAGGTGATCTTTTTTTCTCTCTCTGTCTGCCTTTAATACCCTGTCTTTGTGTTTGATTTTTGCCACTTTAATTATTATATGTCTTGGTTTTGTCCTCCTTGGGTCCCTTGTGTTGGAGGATATGTGGGCTTCCATGGTCTGAGAGAGTATTTCCTTCCCCGGCCAGGGGAAGTTTTCTGCAATTATTCCTTCAAAGACACTTTCTATCCCTTTTATCTGTCTCCTCTTCTGATACCCCTATTTTGCGAATATTCTTCATTTGGGTTGGTCAGACAATTCTCTTACTATTCTTTCCTTGCTAGAGATCCTTTTATCTCTCTATGCTTTATTTTCTCTGTATTCCTGTTCTCAGATTTCTATTCCATTAACAGTCTTTTGCACCTCATGCAGTCTGCTGTTAAATGCTTCTATTGTTTGTTTCACTTCTGTTGTCTCCCTCTGGACTTTATCCCTTAGTTCTTGCATATTTCTCTCCAGCTCCATCAGCATGGTTATGACTTTTATTTTCAATTATTTTTCAGGAAGGTTGGTTATATCTATCTCGCCCTCTTTCTGGCATTGTTTGAATGATTTTGGACTGGATCAGGTCCTTCTGACTTTTCATGGCAACAGAAGTGATTGCCAGCAAGTGGTGTATGTGTCAGCTGGGAGAACAAAGTCCCTTCCTGCTTGCTGGTCACCTTGCCCTTGTCTGCTGCCTGTGCTAGTTACCTGTACACAGGGAACAGTCTCTGGGTTAATTCACTGAGCTGCCATAGGCGGGGCAGCTTTGGGGATGGCCACGGCACTTCCGGGGGTCACAGGCTTGCAGTGTGTGTTCTCCTGCAAAAGCATCACCCCTTGTGCCTTCCGGACTTGCACCAGCTTCCTCTGTCTGTGCCGGGAAGCTGTGTGCTGGCGGCTGCCTCTGGATCTGGCCCGGTTGGTTGTGTGCTGGGAGAAGACTGTGTGGTTGCAGTTCGCGGGGTTGCTCCCCGTCTGGTCCACAACAATGGTGGGTCAGACAGTTTGCTTCTAGTGCCGTCAGGGGGGAATGAACAGCAGGCTGCTTATCGCCATGAAGGGCTTTGGATCTGTGTTGCCACCCAGGGCGTTAGGGTGCCTGAAGTTCCTTAAGATTCCAGCCTGCTGGGCTGAGTGTGCCGGTGCAATTTTGTCTACCTGTTAAACCCTTGTCCCTTTAAGACTTTTAATGCGCTCACTTTTCTTTTGTCCCGGGGAGCTGGCTGTGGGACCTGCTCACAGTCCCCGTCTCAGAGTTTAGTTTTCCGTTTCTCTAATATCCAGTACACTAGCAATGTGTGTCTGTGGTCCCAGTCAGATTACTGGGGCTGGTTATTTAGCAGTCCTGTGCTTCCACTCCCTCCCCACTCTGATTCTTTTCCTCCTACCTGTGAGCTGGGTGGTGGGAGTGCTCATGTCCGCTGTGTCACGGCTTTGTGTCTTACGCTTTTTGTTGGTTGCTGAGTTCTTGCAGATGTAGATGTAGCCTGGCTGTTGTACTTTATCTTCTGGTCTCTCATTTAGGAAATAGTTGTATTTGCTGTATTTTCAAAAAATGTATGGTTTTTGAGGAGATTTCCGCGCCTTACTCACGCCACCATCTTGAGTGCCTCAGCCAGTTTTCTTATTGCTTCATGAAGTATTTAACTTTTGGAGGTACTTAGTTTGATATTTTTGCCGATGTTGCCTCCATCTTCAGTAATATATTTTTTTAAATTGAAGTATAGTTGATATATAATCTTATATTGATTTCAAATGTATAACACAGTGGTTCAGCAGTTACACACATTATTAAATCCTCACCCCAGCTTGTGCAGTTAGTATCTGTCAACATGGCACGGTGTTACAGAATCATTGGCTATGTTCTCCATGGTGTACTACCATCAGCATGACCAACTTGTAGTATGATTGAGAATTTTCGTGTCCCTTTATCATCCTTAGCCTCCCCACCCATCCACCCTAACCCCTCCTCCATGGTAACCTCTGGTCACTTCTCAGGGTGTATAAATCTACTGCTATTTGGTTCATTTTGTTTTGTTTTTAAATTCCACACACAAGTGAAATCATATGGTATTTGTTTTTCTTCAGGTGGCTTATTTCACTTAGGATAATACTGTCTAGGTCCATCTGTGTTGTCACAAGTGGCAGGATTTCTTTCTTTGCATGTCTGAATAATATTCCATTGTGTATATGTATCACATCTTCTTTATCCATTCATCTGTTAATGGACACTTTGGTTGTTTCCATATTTTAGCTACTGTAAATAATGTGGCATTAACAAAGGGGTGCATATATCTTTTCAAATCAAGGATTTTTTTTTTCTTGGGTAAATTCCCAGAAGTGGAATTACTGGGTCATATGGTATTTACCTTTTTAGTTTTGGAGGAACCTCAATACTGTTTTCCACAGTGGCTGCACCAATTTACATTTCCACCAACAGTGTAGGAGGGTTCACTTTTCTCCACATTCTCACCAACACTTGTTATTTCTTATATTTTGGATAGTGGGCATTCTAACTCATATGAGGTGATGTCTCATTGTGGTTTTGATTTACATTTCCCTGGTGATTGGTGATGTGGAGCATCTTTTCATGTGCCTGTTAGCCATCTGTATTTCTTCTTTGGAAAAATGTCTGTTCAGGTCCTCTACCCATTTTTTTATGAGTTCTTTATATATTTTGGGTATTTACTTCTTGTTGGATAAATTACTTATGAATATTTTCTATCCTACTGTGGGCTGCCTTTTCTCCTGTTGATGGTTTCCTTTGATTTCCAGAAGCTTTTTAGTTTGAAGTAGTCCCACTTGCTCATTTTTTACTTTGTTTCCCTTGCCTGAGGAGATGTGTCCAGAAAAAAATTTGCTCATGCTTATGTTCAAGAGATTTTTTCCTATGATTTCTTCTAAGAGTTTTTGATTTCATGTCTTACATGTAGTGCTTTAATTTGTTTTGAATTTACTTTTGTGTGTGTAGTTAGACAGTAATCCAGTTTTATTCTCTTGCATGTAGCTGTCCAGGTTTCTTCACACCGGTTATTGAAGAGACTGTCTTTTCCCCATTGTATATTTATGGCTCCTTTATTGTATATTAATTAACCACATATGCCTGGGTTTACACCTGGGCTGTCTATGCTGTTCCATTAATCTGTGGTTCTGTGCTTGTACTGGTACCATACTGTTTTGGTTACTGTAGCTTTGCAGTATGCCTTGAAGTCAGGGAGCATAATACACCGAACTTTTTTATTATTTCTCAGGATTGGTTTGGCTATTGGGGGTCTTTCATGGTTCCATATAAGTTTTAGGATAATTTGCTCCTGTCCATTGAAAAATGCTGTTGGTATTTTGTTAGGGATTGCACTGAATCTGTATATTGCTTTGGGCAATATGACTATTTTGACAATATTAATTCTTCCTGTTCATGAGCATGGGTAGATTTCCATTTATTTGTGTCTTCCTTAATTTCTCTCATCAGTGTCTTATAGTTTTCAGAGTACAGATCTTTCACCTCTGTGGTTAGGTTTATTCCTAGGTATTTTATTCTATTTGATGCAGTAGGTCTCAGTCTTTTAGTGGGTCTGAGTTTGCTACTCCTCTTCCCCTATGGCTAGAGTGGGCTGTGGTTTGGTATTTTCCTTTTCCCACATCAGAGGCTAGAGGAGGATATAATTAAGTATTTGCCTTCCTCAGCCTTCTTTGGTTTTGTTAAAATCCCAGGTGGTTTGACCCTAATAAAATTTCCTTTTGACTTTAGAATTGATAAGGGGAGTAAAGAGTTTTGGGAGTATTTCAAATGGTTACTTTCCCTTTCCCCTGCTGCATGCACAGAAAAAATTTTCCCTGATTTTTTAGTGAACAACTGGTAAGGCTCCTAACAGGTAAAATTTATAGAAGTGTGGTGGTGTGCCTAAGACTGGGACCTTTTGGAATTTTAACTTCTCAATCTAGTCCACACTGAATCTCCAGGAGTAGGTCAATTATAGTTAAACGTTTTCCTGCATATACTGGCTCCAGGTCTGGGCTTCTACCTTGGCTCTCTATTCCTAGTAAACTATGATGCTCTGTGTCCACTGTCTGTTTCTTTATATTTTAGAGGAGCAGTTTGTCCTGTGACCTAAATTCTTTGATGGCTATGAGAAGAGGTGTTGATTTTAAGTTTTTTTAGTTTTTTTCTTGTTATAATGATGGGAGTGTTGATTTCCAAGCTTTTTATATATCAGACTGGAAAATGGAAGCTCCTCATACACTTTTTGGGATGTGGAAATATAGGGGTTCATTGTCAATAATGTTAGTGTATTTTCAAAGAAATACATGATATAATTATACTTTGGTATTAATAGTTTATAAATTATTATCTCAACATTTTTATAGTGAGATACTTTGAGGTTTGATTTTATGTAAAGTATTGGGAAAAAGAATAATTTTATATATTTATCCTTCAAAAACATGAGGTTTAGGGCCTTGAATCACCACCACACAATTGAAAAACCACATATAACTTTTAACTCTTCTAATACTTTACTAATAGCCTATTGTTGACCAGAAGCCTTAACAATAACATAAACAGCTAACACATATTTTGTATATGTATTATATACTGTATTTTCACAATAAAGTAAGGTAGTTAAAAATGTTTTTCCAAATTTTTGTAAGTCTCGAAAAATTTTTTCAATGTATTTATTGAAAAAAATCCATGTATAAATGGACCCGTGAAGTTCAAACCCATGTTGTTCAAGGGTCAACTGTACTCTGGATTGTTTTAAAGACAAGATAAATATTTTTACTATCATATTATGACACATACTTGATTTGGGATGCTGATATATACATTTGAATATTTCATTTGTATGAAATATTTTACAAAACCCAGAAATAATTCTTGAATTGGTATTTAAAATTCTTATATATATTAATTATTTCAAGTAAAGATTTTGAAATTAGAATTTAATTTGTACTTTAATATCATTTTATTTATGTTAAAAGCTTTGTCACTAATTAAGAACATGATTCCTTGCAGAGTATCAACCAGAACTTCTGTAACATGTATCTTCTCATTTACACATTATTTCAATATTTGTTGTTTTTAATATACAACATTATATATACAAATATATAATATGTGGTAAAGGGTAATCGTTCTCTCCATTTTGGTGAGCTAGTATGATAAGCTAGTATCCTTCTTTGGTGAACTAGTATCTTTCTTTGTCATTATCTATATAGGATATGCTTTGTTATAAATTGTTAAGAGATTTTTGTCTTATCCTCAAGGAAAAGCAATGATTAGTTTTCAGATAGAATCCAATGTCACTACAGTTTCATATTTGGTGCTAAATACAATCTTTTGTTATTAATCTATTATATGAATTTATTGAAATACTGAATGATTTGTCTAGCTGTAGAATAAGACTGTTACACTTTTTGAAGTTTATGCAGAGAACATAAGATATTCCTTTTTGAGATATATAATTGCCAATTATATTTATACTATATATAGTATACAATAATGTACCTGTCGCTTATTCCTTATATCATTAAAAATAGGGACACATTGGACAAGGGAATCAATTTGATGTAAAGAGATTTAATTTACAGTGTTAATATATTTTCCTGATGAAAGCTCTAGATTTTGGTGACTAATTTTAGCTACCAATTCTTACCCTTCCTTTGGGAAAGTAAGAGTTAATCAACTCATCACTGAATCATTGGTTTATCTCTCAGATTCAGTCCCAGGCCAACTGTTAGAAGCCAAATTTCAGATGTATCAACCCTTGTTTATGACTTTTTTCTACCTTTTAAATATCCAGTGCTATGTTAGTGAGGCACTGAATTGATTATAGGTTAAATGAATTTTTAGTCCTTTATAGTTATATGGATAATTTACTTTAGCTTATAAATATTTAAAATTTAATATACATAGTTATTTTAGTAGCTATTTTTAGGCAGATTGGATACATACCCCCGAATTCCTTTATCTGCTCCTTTAAGCGGTAAATAAATTCTTTTGTAAGACTTGTAAAATATGTTTGTAATGACCTACATTTCATTTAAAATATTTATGTGTTTACTTCAATTTATATTAAGGAAGAAATTTAAAAAGTAAAGAGGAAATTTATTTTCCTTCAGTTAACCAAATGTAACTGTGCTTAATGTGATACTCTAAAATAGTTATTTTAAAGCATTAGTATCAATAGTATGCAGAAAACTTGAGGACTAAATTATGAAATCATTTGAGCAGTAGTAGAGTTTTAATATAAAAGCAATAGAGTTTAATATCCATCCTCTATTGAAAACAAATGACTCAACTTCTCTTTTTTGTGTTAAATTAATTCAAATGTGTAATTCCAATATATAGCAAAGCACGAAGCTTTCTTTGTAACCAACTTCATTTTTCATTTTTATATGGCCACAAATCTATAGATAGAAATTTCTATCTAGTACAGTGCACTCAGTTGTGCAAACTTATCTTTTTAGGGTTAAAGAAGAACACAAACCACAACCGACACAGTAAGTAAATGTATTAAGAGTGCAGTAGGCTTGACTTCTGTACCTTTTGCCACATTCTGCTTTCTGCACCTTGGATGGTATTAGCTTACACTAATACTGGATAGGCTGCAGCTAGTGTGTCTTCTGCTTTCTGACTCTCTGGCTTGTAAGAGAGCTGCCTGCAGCTTCTTACTTCATCCACATAATGACTGGATGTAGTTTTTTGCTGCCTGCTTGTGGACTGGTTAAGTGTTAAAATTTAATTTCCCTACATTCTGACTGCCTGGATGGTAATTAGAGCTCACATTTCCATTGGCTGTAGCTTTTGTGCCTGTATTTTTTGTATTTTTATTATTATGGTTAAGAAAACATTTGACCTACCTTGTTATTCATTTGGTTATTCAGTCACATTATTTGCTTATTTAAACAGGTGGTTTCCCTTTAGTGGGATCACTGAACTGGTAAATAACGTTCTTCAGCCCCAGCAAAAACAACAAAATGAAAAGGAGCCCCAGACGTAAGTAAGCTGATCTATATAGATTAAATACTCTCTTTGATAGTGTAACATACTGAAGAGTATGTTTAAAATACTGCCCTTGGAATAGTATTCCTTAGAAATGAAAATCATTAGGTCGTGAGTTTGATTCTTTCACCTTTAATTATTCCATGGAAGTCTAAAAAGGAAAGTACGATAAGTTGTAGTGTAGTAAAAATGAAAAGGTAATTCTTCCCCCAGTATTATAAGTAATGTAAATTATATTTCTCTAGTAAAATATCTTTCTCCAATAATGCAATATATTCCAAAGTGCATTTCTTTAAAAAATAACTCAGAGGATATTAAGAGCAGTTAACCCCTAATTCAGTCTTTGGTTAAATAGCTTTGGAAGGTTTTTTAAAAAAAAGGTTAAGGAGGTTTCTTTATTGTAATACTTGTGAGTGTCTAAGTATGCTCCAAAAGTGTTAGAACACACAGTGTTTGCTAAAGTTATTTGATCACTGAATACTGTTTTCACTGAACATTACATTAGATTATGAAACATAATTTGGGAACTGCAGCAATTTTTTCTCACATTGACCTGAAGGTTAAAAAAAGAGCCAATTCCATTTATTTTAGTTGTCAGCAGATTAAAATACAGTCATTAAAGAATGATTTACACTCTTATTTTTTTAACTTTGTGCAAGCAGTGTTATTTATATTATGAAGTGGTGGTAACTGAGAATGTGAGAAAGACTGCATGTATTTAAACTCTAGTCTCTCCATAACTGACATGTTACTCAAAATGCTCTTACCACTGAACATCTGTGTTTTTTAAAAGTAGGAGTTATGTCTATGTAAAAGATGGTTTGGTTGTAGAAATGGACAGATTGAGAGGTGCCATGACACTAGGAGAGAATGATAATGACTACTAGGAACACTAAGATGAAATATTCAGAAAAACATTCACATTTTCCCTTTAACGCAAACTAGAAGATAAATGTCTTTTTTGTGTTGTTACTGATGAGAGTAATCTCCTCATCCATTTTATGTTATATTGTATATATTTTGTTTAAAATTTTGTCAGTGTTTCAGTTTCAACTGAAGTAAAACTTTTGTTGTGATATGCCACTTCTGTTTACAGTAGTCCCCCTTTTCTGCAGGAGATACTTTCCAAGACTCCCAGTGGTTGCTTGAAACTGAAGATAGTACTGGACCTTATATAATTCTATGTTTTTTCCTGCACACATACCTATGATTAAGTTTGTAATAAATTAGGCACAGTAAGGGATTAACAACAATAACTATTAATAAAACATAAATTATAACAATATACTGTAATAAAAGTTATGTGAATATTGTCTTGCTCTCAAAATATTTGTACTATACTCACCTTCTTCTTGTGATAATGTGAGATGATAAAATGTCCATGTGATTAGATGAAATGAATGATGTAGGCATTGTGACATGCCATTAGGCTATTATTGACCTTCTGACAATTAGTCAGGAGGATCATCTGCTTCCAGGCTGCAGTTGACCACAAGTTACTGAAACTGGGGAAAGTGAAACCACAGATAAAGAGGGACTACTGTTGATGTAGTTCTAAAATTGGAACTGTTACTGTGTTTAAGTTACTTGAAGTTAAGACCTGGTTTGTCTGTCTACTGTTTTATCTTTGACATCTAGCAGAATGCCTGATCCATAGTAGGGACTCAGTAAATATTTCTTTACAAGTGAGTTTGCATGTTTATCCTTTTATGGTATAAGAATACTGTGTCACAGGAACAGAAATAAATTAATTTATTTTCTTATTAGAAATTGTATTGATATGGCACACATACTAATGTTTTGCTAATTTTTCTCTAAAGCACTGAAACATATTAAAATAGTAAAATCAATAGCAAAACATAATTAGAAGCAACTTTGCTTGAATTTTAAATGATTTCAGTTATGTGTCTGTAAATTTTAGAAAATAATAAAGATTAAGGTATATCATGTAGTAGATTACAGTGTGCATTAAATAAAATAGGTATTTTGTTAGTAACTAAAAAGTCATCTCTGACTATTGAAATAAAGTGATTCAATTTGATTGGCATAAATAAAGATCAAGGCAAACTTGGGAAGAAATAGCTTTACTCCATTAATAAGTATAATTCAATTTGCTTATTTTTTGAATGGGAAGATGGTAGGAGAAAAGACTAGAACTTTCGGATGTTTTAAAAATTAATTCTTGATTAGTAGATACTATTTCCATTTAAGTGTCTTGGACAGCTAATTCATTCTTGTTGCTCTGTGATTTATGCAGTTTTAAAATGCAGAATCAATGTATTTTGTCAATAGTTTCCTTCTTCATCTTATGTTCTTGTTACACAAAGATTTTTGGTATTAATTTTTTAGGAGCTTTCTTTTATCTTTCTGATCCATAGACCAGGGTTACTTCTGAATCTTCTCTTTTAATTCATCTCAGAGTTCTAATACTTATTTCTGGGTCATCTCATTTTTTTGACTCTCATTTGAATGGAATAACTTCCTGTCTGTTCACTTTCTAGTCATTCATCTATAAAATTATTTCTGAGATCTGAATTCTGGGTATTCATTTTAATTTATAAATGTTAAAAAGTAGGACTTAATATTCTTTCATACCTCTGTGTCAGCATTTTCATAATAGAGTAACTAAGTAAATATTCTATCAGTATCAAAAATCTAATATTCCCTGAATAGTTTCATTTTACTTAATTTATATAAATCCCATTTTGTGGTTTTTCAAAGCAATGATAATGTAGGTGTCTCAACGTCTGTATTTTTGGGGTCTGTTTATTTTGTGGTTTTTTAATGTAGTAGGACAATTTACTAATTTTGATTTGGGTAATTCATGTAAAATTATAGGTATAAGTAGAACAATGTATCCAACTTTGACTTTACATGATTTTGAGGCATAGAAAATTGATTGAGCCATTTGTTCAGTTGTCAATTAAGTCAACGTTTGCAGAAATTACTCAGTGTACAAATTAATTTTAACTTTACTTTTTCTTCTTTCTTTCACTATTTTCTGTTTCAGTATCAAAATGAGGGACAGTTTCTATAAAGACAGCATAATATACATTACATGTAAAGTGCAAAACAAGTCCCTGGAAAATTAAGAATGAGCATACTAGGAAAAAATGATGAATGCTTTCTAATACAACTGTTATTTTAACTTTGTATTCCCAATATCTAGCATAATGTCAAAGGTGAGTAAGGAAGTTTAATACAAATTAAACTAATCAATTAGATTACTTTTGAAATTTTGCATAATAGCAGTTTTATTTATGTTGTGACACAATACATAATAATAAACATACTTTT
This sequence comes from Smutsia gigantea, assembly GCA_032199065.1. NCBI lineage: Eukaryota > Metazoa > Chordata > Mammalia > Pholidota > Manidae > Smutsia > Smutsia gigantea. Next base: position 19,607 of record JAVSCE010015254.1, read on the forward strand.
AAAATACTAGGAACATCTAAAATTTGAATCATTTACATTAGGTGACCACTTAATATAATAATCCTCTTTGGTTATGAGGTCTTTTAGTGAGAAAAATTGTGAAGAGAAAGAGTGTTTTTAGCATAGAGAACATCATATGTTAAAGTCTTTAGGTAACAAAGGATCTGAGGGACACAATGAAGTCTAGTGTGGCTGTTATATAGTGGACAAGAGGGAGTGTGGCAGGAGATGAGGTTCTGGAGGTAGAATTCAGGACAGTGGTTTTATAGAAAATGATCGGTTTGGATCTGAGTCTCAGTATAAATGAGAAATACTGAAAAGTTTTAAACATGGGATCAATGATTGAATTTATGCATAAAGATCAATCTGGCTGTTCTATGAGTAGAGTGAGAATAGAAGTGGACAGAGCAAAGCTATTAAATTTCATGAAGGACTCTGCTAGAGATCATGATGACTTGGGTCAGGTTAATAATGTGAAGATGTAGGGAAGTAGGTGTGGGACATATTTGGAGGTTGAAATGACATGATTTGTTTGTGGAGTAGATTTAGAGAGAGTTCGTACAGAAGAGAATGGCTCAAAGATGACTGCCAGATTTTGATTGGAAGAACAAATTGGGTGGTGACACTATAACTGTGATCAAGAAGAAGAAAGGATAAACAGGTTAGCAGTAAAAACTAAAGCTTAAGTTTTAAACTTTTAAAGTTTTTAAGATGCCTATAAATTAGCCAACTTTGAAGGAGAGATATGGATTGGCTGGAGGTACAACTTTTGGAGTTGTCAGTGTGGTATGTAAAGCTAGAAGTATAGATGAGATAACTTAATGTGTGAAGAGCAGGTAAGAAGGTCTGTGATTGAGTTGAGCCCTGAAGAATTTTCAGTGAGCACATTAGGAATCCAGAGATAAAAGGACTATGATTTTGGCTCTCAAATATTTTGCATTCAAGTGGGAAAAAGACATGCTAAGCAATTAAAAACGATATTGTGGAGACTTCCGGTTTCCTCTTTGATATGTAAGGAATTTGTATGTTGTCATTCCCATCCTCAAATAAGAAAAAAGCTGAATAAACTGAAAACCAAGAACTCCTATTAGATCCATCAGAAAATTTAGGTCACAGGGCAAATCAATGCCCTGACAGTTGAAAAGAGGCAAATAAAGAGAATTGTAGCTTACTGGGATCCAAAACCACTGGAGCTGAGATCTGGTAGGAAAAAACCCCATAACTGATGAACTACTGAAGGCTGAGTGTGAACTGACTTAGAGTTAAAAATCCTTGGGAGCTCAGGGTTAGGGGAACCTCACCCCAGTTTTATGAGTTTTACCTCTAGAAACCCCACTGGATTCTCAAGGTGAAAGAGAGTCCTAGCAGGAGGAGGGGAAAAGTAACCATTTTGAAATATTCCCAGAGGTTTTCATTCTCAAGAGAAACTGCTTTACCAGAGCCTAACCAACATGAAAGAAGGGAAATCCCCAACAGCCTTTCTCTCTAGCCTACTTGTCCATCCAAAGGGAAAAAGAAGCCAAGAAGCACTTGTGAAGGTCACAGCTCAGGGGCACAGGTCCACTAAAAGACTGAGACTTTTCTACAATAGGATTTTAGAATGCTTTTCTTCCAAGTGGCAACTCAGGGATCCAGGCTGCTTTCATTTTGTTGGTAAGCCAACTGGAACACATAGCTACCAGTGTTGCTGCATCAGAGGAAGTGAGAGAATGGAAAACTCATATTTATTCTTAATTGTATAAGATAGGAAGTGTCTTAGGTCATTTTTTTTCTTTTCTTCTTCTTTCTTTCTTTCTTTTTTGTAATTTATTTTGGTATCATTAGTCTACAATTTCTTAGGTCATTTTTACTCACAGCTCATTGCCCAAGACTTGTCACAAGTCTCTTAAATAACTGTAAAGATGTCTAGAAAGCTTTTCTGTGACCATAAAGAGAGGTAACTCTATGTAATGAGCACTAATAATATCTACTACAGTTGGCTTACATTTGATTCTCACTTATTGCAATGAGAGGGAAATTTCAGGATTACAAAAGATAAAGATTTGCCAAAGGAATGCTATTGTACCAAGGAAAACTCCAGTGTTAGTATGCACTGTGGTACTATTGGTTCTACTGAACTGCTGTAATGACTTAGGATCAATGTCCAATTTTTACAAGACTGAAGATTAGGATTAATAATATTAAGAGAATTCAAATATAGACCTCTGGAAGGAAGGAAATTTACTGTATGTAATATGTCAAGGTACAGTGATTAAATTTTCGCATTTGGCATTTGGGATTACAGGGAAATTTTGCATTACATCCTTGAAATAATGAATTTTTCTTGCCAATTTAAAATACCTCAACTCAAGTTTAAATAAGGTATATATTAATTACATAGTATGTGTCAGTCAGTGCTCTAGGCAAAAGATGAATGGTCCTAGATAGACAATATACATAAGAATAATTACATTATACTATATTGTGCATAGGTACAACACAAGAGTGAGTGTTTGGCTCTGCTTGGTGGGGATCAGACAGGGTTTGTTGAAATGTGAGCTAGTCTTGAATTCTGAAAAACTGTGTACTCAGTGATCTGGTTGATGGAATAACCTGTGCAGAGGTGTGAAAGAGGATGATGTACTTGGAGAACTGTAGGAGAATGTTACTGTTCTAGTGTAAATGTTAGAGGAGAAGCAGCCATAGATTAAGCTGTAGAGCAAAGTAGGATTCAAATCATGAATGAATCTGTATGGTAGTAGTCCCGAGAACCATCTAGAAGCTTCTTTAAAAATTAGATTCTTGGATCCTACCGTTTGCAACAACATGGATGGAGCTAGAGTGTATTATGCTCAGTGAAATAAGCCAGGCAGAGAAAGACAAGTACCAAATGACTTCATTTGTGGAATATAACAACAAAGCAAAACTGAAGGAACAAAATAGCAGCAGACTTACAGACTCTGAGAAGGGACTAGTGGTTACCAAAGAGGAGGGGTTAGGGAGGGTGTTGGTAGGAAGAAGGGGATTAAGGAGCAGTATCTATAAATTTCAATCACAATATAGGTAGGTTATGGGAAGGCAGTACAGCACAGAGAAGACAAGTAGTGACTCTATAGCATCTTACTACACCAATAGACAGTGACTGCAATGGGAGGATGGAGACTTGATAATATGGGTGAATGTTGAAACCACAGTGTTGGTCATATGAAACCTTCATAAGATTGTATATCAATGATACTTTAATAAAAAGAAATTAGATTCTTGAGTCCCTATTCCAGAGATTTAAATTTAGTAGTTTGGGGTGGATTCAGGGAATCTGCATTAAAAAAAAAAGCCAAAACCGTCCAGGTAATTCTGATAATCAGCAAGATTTGGCAATCAGTGTAAAATGTTATACAAATATATTTTACTAGTTTATAACCTTATAATTTACATGCAGTTTTTAAAATTACATTTTCATATTTTACTAATATTAGTTATTATTAGTTATTTTGATATCTTGATTGCTAGCAAGATAAATAGCAATTGTGTTGCTCTATCAGGTAATAATTCAGGGTTTACAGTTACTTATATCACTCAGATTAAGTACAATTAAGTTCACACAAATTGTACAAAATGTAAACAATGTGATCAGTTTTTTCTTTTTTTGTTGTTATTATTTTTAGATGAGGAGCAATGTGTTTTATCCACCCAGCAGTGGGTAAAAGTATTTTATTTTCCTGATGTCATTTTCAAAGAAGTAGATTGTAGTGGTTAAGCAGAAAGAAGTTGAAGGTAGAATATTTATAATGGCTTAGAAATTTTTCTATTTACCATTTTTTTCAATTGACTTTATTAGATGTATTTCTTTAAGAAACAAATTTCTGAGAAGCAATGAAACATTCTTTCCCCTCAGCATCAGAGATGGGTACCTATGTATTGAGGATGAATCATTTCCTACTGTAATAATAAGCTGTAAGCATACTTTCACTTATTTTAAATACTGGTCTCTAACATCAAGAATATTTCATTGTGTGAATGGAACAATCATTTCAATTCCAAAGATCCTATATCTAGTGATTATATAAAGTTTTTTTTTTCTTTAAGAAATGGACCTTCTGAATTTCATTGCCTTTTGGATAGTGTTTATGATAGCATCGTGAAATAGAGAAGCAAAGCCATTTGTATTAAAGAATTATATTAACGATAAAGGATTAATATTACCTAAAGAACTTCATGTAAGTTTTGATACAAAGAGGATTTCAATGTGGGTTTTTTTCCTGTGCAATAATTACAAATTGAGTTGGAGAAATATTGTTAGCCTAAAGAGTGAGGCAAATATGTGATTTATTTGAGACAGTTTTATAATATTTCTCAACTTTGTCTTACTGATTTTTGTAACTTATAATTTCACAAACTAAGTTGGATATTAGATAAAACGGGAAATAATCCTTAGCCTGAAATTTGAGATATTCTCTCTCAAGCTGCTTTTTCAGCTTCTTCTACTATATTTCTTCCCTCTTTTTTCCTCATGCATACTTTATGCCAATTGAGAATATTTTCAACTTCCTGAATTCTCTTATCTGCTTTTAGGCATTGTATACAAAATAATGCAGGTTGTGTCATTCTTTATTTTCTGCCTATCACAATTTTGCACATCCTTCAAGTCCAGGATGTGTGGGATTTTACAAAACTAAAAAGTGTCCCTCTTCTATTAAGTCAATGTCAACACCATTCACAATTAATGGCTCTTTGTGCTCCAGTACCATTTTACATATATTTATTTATTTAGTATGTGTTTCATTTTGCCTTGTATTATAGTTTGTTTACATCTATCTCATGTCTATACCTGTCCATAAGTATTATCCTATCTTTCTAATGACAGTAATTGGTCATTTCAACTCTACATTATATTTTTGCTTCATCGCTTGTTAAACAGTACACACACAATACACAGTTGTTTATCCATCATCAATTCAAACGTTTGGTAACTATTTACTAAAAACTTGACAATGGACCATGCATTATGCCAGCCAGTGGGATAAAATGGGCAGCAGAAACAGCAAAACAATCCTATCCTCATAGATTATATTTTCTAGTAAGACTGATAGGCATTAATCAAATAATCATATGTATAAATAAAAGGAGCAATGTGGACATGTACTATACTGTAGTGCTTTGCAGATATTTAATGGAGGGATTTGACATAGACAGAGATGTTAAGGAATATCTTACAAAGAAGTGATACTGAAGTGCAATGAGAATAATGAGGAGTTAAGGAAATTAAGAGTAGAAAGTATAATGGTTATATAGGCCTCATGAAATTGTGGGGAACTTGCTTTTACTTTTCTGAAACAACATATAGAACAGGAGAATATCTTACAGAGATCCTTATTCTGTTTTTTATGTGCATGCTTTTTTTCAAGTTGGTGACTCCTATGGACTCATTGTCAAATAATGTTTTCAAATGCATAAAATATAATATAAACAATAATGGGAAGCCAAGTAAGTTAAAATACAGGTCCATCCATGGACTTCCAACAGGGTGGATTACAAGTTAAGGTGGAAAAATTTGACTTAAAAATTCACCTGTGAAGCCATATAGTTGGTTATTGCTTTTGAGAATTGGCAATAAATGGACTCACCATGTTAGTAGGAGGAAAGACTCAACATTTTAAAGATGTCAGTTCTCCGAAAACTCTCCTGTAAGTGAAACACAACTTCAATAAAAATTCTACCAGGAGTTTCAAGAGAACTGGATGAAAGAATTAAAATATTTATATGGAAGAAAAACATGTTACAAACAGTAAAATGATTTTCAAAAAGAATAGCAAAGGGGAGGCTCCATTTTGCCAGATAATCAAAACAACTTAAAAAGCCAAAGTACTATATATTTTGGAATATGTGGAGGTTCTTCCTTCCTTCTTCCTTCCTCCTTCCCTCCCTCCTTCCTTCCTTCCCTCCCTCCTTCCCTCTTTTCTTCCTTTCTTCCCTCCCTCCCTCCCTCTCTCTTTCTCTCTCTCATGCATTCTTTTTTTTTAATTTTAATTTAATTTAATTTAATTTTTTTTTGCTTTGGAGAGTTATTTTATTTTATTTTTTAAAATATAATTTATTTTATTATCATTAATTTACAATTTCTCTCATGCATTCTTGCCTTTTTTTTAATTCAGGTGTCACTGATATACACTCTTTATGAAGGTTTAACATGAAAAACACTGTGGTTACTACATTCACCCATATTATCAAGTCCTCCCCCCCCCACTTACCCCATTGAACTCACTGTCCATTGGCATAGTAAGAAGCCACAGAGTTACTACTTGTCTTCTCTGTGCTACACTGTCTTCCCTGTGACCCCCCACACCATGGGTACCAATAATAATAACCTTCAATACCCTTCTCCCTCCCTCCCCACCCACCCTCCACCACCCTTCCCCTTTGGTAACTGCTAGTCCCTTCTTAGAGTCTGTGACTGTGCTGCTGTTTTGTTCCTTCAGTTTTGCTTTGTTGCTATATTCCACAAAAGAGGGAAATCATTTGGTACTTGTCTTTCTCTGCCTGGCTTATTTCGCTGGGTATAATACCCTCTAGCTCCATCCATGTTGTTGCAAATGGTAGGATATGTTTTCTTCTTATGGCTGAATAATATTCCATTGTGTATATGTACCACATCTTCTTTATCCATCATCTACTGATAGACACATAGGTTGCATCCATATCTTGGTTATTGTAAATAGTGCTGCGATAAACAGAGGGGTGCATATTTATTTTTGAATCTGAGATCTTGTTTCCTTTGGGTTAACTCTTAGGAGTGGGATTCCTGAGTCAAATGGTATTTCTATTTTTAGTTTTTTTTTAACTATAATTTATTTTATTATCATCAATCTACAATTACATGTGCAATATTATGGTTATTAAACTACCCCTTCATCAGGTCACCCCCACCAACCCCATTACAGTCACTGTCCATCAACATAGTGAGATGCTATAGAATCACTACTTGTCTTCTCTGAGTTGTACAGCCCTCCCCGTGCCCCCCCAACATTAATATCTGTTAATCGTAATGCCCCTTTTCCCCTCTTATCCCTCCCTTCCCGCCCATTTTCCCAGTCCCTTTCCCTTTGGTAACTATTAGTCCGTTCTTGGGTTCTGTGAGTCTGCTGCTGTTTTGTTCCTTCAGTATTTTTTTTCTTTGTTCTTATACTCCACAAATGAGTGAAATCATTTGATACTTGTCTTTTTCGGCTTGGCTTATTTCACTGAGCATAATACCCTCTAGCTCCATCTATGTTGTTGCAAATGGTAGGATTTGTTTTCTTCTTATGGTTGAATAATATTCCATTGTGTAAATGTACCACATCTTCTTTATCCATTCATCTACTGATGGACACTTAGGTTGCTTCCATTTCTTGGCTATTGTAAATAGTGCTGCAATAAACATAGGGGTGCATCTGTCCTTTTCAAATTGGGCTGCTGCATTCTTAGGGTAAATTCCTAGGAGTGGAATTCCTGGGTCAAATGGTATTTCTATTTTGAGTTTTTTGAGGAACCTCCATACTGCTTTCCACAATGGTTGAACTAATTTGCAGTCCCACCAGCAGTGTAGGAGGGTTCCCTTTTCTCCACATCCTCTCCAACATTTGTTGTTGTTTGTGTTTTGGATGTTGGCCATCCTCACTGGTGTGAGGTGATATCTCATTGTGGTTTTAATCTGCATTTCTCTGATGATTAGCGATGTGGAGCATCTTTTCATGTGCCTGTTGGTCATCTGAATTTCTTCTTTGGAGAAGTGTCTATTCATGTCCTCTGCCCATTTCTTAATTGGATTATTTGCTTTCTGTTTGTTAAGGTGCATGAGTTCTTTATATATTTTGGATGTCAACCCTTTATCAGATACGTTTTTTATGAATATATTCTCCCATACTGTAGGATGTCTTTTTGTTCTACTGATGGTGTCCTTTGCTGTACAGAAGCTTTTCAGCTTGATATAGTCCCACTTGTTCATTTTTGCTTTTGTTTCCCTTGCCCGGGGAGATATGTTCATGAAGAAGTTGCTCATGTTTATGTCCAAGAGATTTTTGCCTATGTTTTTTTCTAAGAGTTTTATGGTTTCATGACTTACATTCAGGTCTTTGATCCACCTTGAGTTTACCTTTGTGTATGGTGCTAGACAGTAGTCCAGTTTCATTCTCTTACATGTAGCTGTCCAGTTTTTCCAAGACCAGCTGCTGAAGAGGCTGTCATCTCCCCATTGTATATCCAAGGCACTTTTATCAAATATTAATTGACTGTATATGTTTGGGTTAATGTTTGGATTTTCTCTTCTGTTCCACTGGTCTGTGGGTCTGTTTTTGTGCCAATACCAAATTGTCTTAATTACTGTGGCTTTGCAGTGGAGCTTGAAGTCCGGGAGTGTAATTCCCCCTGTTTTATTCCTCCTTCTCAGGATTGATTTAGCTATTTGTGGTCTTTTGTGGTTCCATATGAATTTTAGAATTATTTGTTCCAGTTCATTGAAGAAAGCTGTTGGTAGTTTGATAGGGATTGCATTGAATCTGTAGATTGCTTTAGGTAGTATAGCCATTTTGACAATATTTATTCTTCCTAGCCAAGAGCATGGGATGCATTTCCATTTGTTAGTGTCCTCTTTAATTTCTCTTAGGAGTGTCTTGTACTTTTCAGAGTACAGGTCTTTCACTTCCTTCGTTAGGTTTATTCCTAGGTATTTTATTCTTTTTGTTGCACTTGTAAATGGAATTGTTTTTCTGATTTCTCTTTCTGTTAGTTCATCATTAGTGTATAGGAAAGCAACAGATTTCTGTGTGTTAATTTTGTATCCTGCAACTTTGCTGAATTCAGATATTAGTTCTAGTAGTTTTGGAATGGAATCTTTAGGGTTTTTTATGTACAGTATCATGTCATCTGCAAATAGTGACAATTTGACTTCTTCTTTACCAATCTGGATGCCTTGTATGTCTTTGTTTTGTCTGATTGCTGTGGCTAGGACCTCCAGTACTATGTTGAATAACAGTGGAGAGAGTGGGCATCCCTGTCTTGTTCCCGATCTTAGATGAAAAGCTTTCAGCGTCTCGCCGTTAAGTATGATGTTAGCTGTGGGTTTGTCATATATAGCCTTTATGATGTTGAGGTACTTGCCGTCTATACCCATTTTGTTGAGAGTTTTAATCAGGAATGGATGCTGAATTTTGTCAAATGCTTTTTCAGCATCTATGGAGATGATCATGTGGTTTTTGTTCTTCTTTTTGTTGATGTGGTGGATGATGTTGATGGATTTTCGAATGTTGTACCATCCTTGCATCCCTGGGATGAATCCCACTTGATCATGGTGTATGATCCTCTTGATGTATTTTTGAATTCGGTTTGCTAATATTTTGTTGAGTATTTTTGCATCTACGTTCATCAGGGATATTGGTCTGTAATTTTCTTTTTTGGTGAGGTCTTTGCCCGGTTTTGGTATTAGAGTGATGCTGGCTTCATAGAATGAGTTTGGAAGTATTCCCTCCTCTTCTATTTTTTGGAAAACTTTAAGGAGAATCGGTGTTATTTCTTCTCTATATGTCTGGTAGAATTCAGAGGTGAATCCATCAGGCCCAGGGGTTTTGTTCTTGGGTAGTTTTTTGATTACCAATTCGATTTCGTCACTGGTGATTGGTCTGTTTAGTTTTTCTGTTTCTTGCTTGGTCAGTCTTGGAAGGTTGTATTTTTCTAAGAAGTTGTCCATTTCTTCTATGTTTTCCAGCTTGTTAGCATCTAGATTCTCATAATATTCTCTTATGATTCTTTGTATTTCTGTGGGGTCCGTCGTGATTTTTCCTTTCTCATTTCTGATTGTGTTTATGTGTGTAGATTCTCTTTTTCTCTTAATGAGTCTGGCTATGGGTTTATCTATTTTGTATATTTTTTCAAAGAACCAGCTCTTGGTTTTATTGATTTTTTTCTATTCTTTTATTCTTCTCAATTTTATTTATTTCTTCTCTAATCTTTATTATGTCCCTCCTTCTGGTGACTTTGGCCTCATTAGTTCTTCTTTTTCCAATTTCAATAATTGTGTCTTTAGATTATTCATTTGGGAATGTTCTTCCTTCTTTAAATAGGCCTGGATTGCAATATACTTTCCTCTTAGAATTGCCTTTGCTGCGTCCCACAGAAGTTGTGGCTTTGTGTTGTTGTTGTCATTAGTCTCCATATATTCTTTGATTTCTGTTTTGATTTGGTCGTTAACCCATTGATTAATTAGGAGAGTGTTGTTAAGTCTCCATGTATTTGTGAGCCTTTTTGATTTCTTTCTAAAATTTATTTCTAGTTTTATACCTTGGTGATCTGAGAAGTTGGTTGGTAGGATTTCAATATTTTTGAAATTACTGAGGTTCTTTTTGTGGCCTAGTATGTGGTCTATTCTGGAAAATGTTCCATGTGCACTTGAGAAGAATGTGTATCCTGTTGCTTTTGGGTGTAGAGTTCTGTAGATGCCTGTTAGGTCCATCTGTTCTAGTGTGTTGTTCAGTGCCTCTGTGTCTTTACTTATTTTCTGTCTGGTTGATCTCTCCTCTGGTATGAGTTGTGTGTTGAAGTCTCCTAAGATGAATGCATTGCTGTCTATTTCCTCCTTTAATTCTGTTAGTATTTGCCTCACATATGCTGGCACTCCTGTGTTGGGTGCATATATATTTATAATGGTTATATCTTCTTGTTGGACTGACCCCTTTATCATTATGTAATGTCCTTCTTTATCTCTTTGCTACTTTCTTCGTTTTGAAGTCTATTTTGTCTGATACAAGTACTGCAACACCTGCTTTTTCTCTTTGTTGTTTGCATGAAATATCTTTTTCCATCCCTTCACTTTTAGTCTGTGTATATCTTTGGATTTGAGGTGAGTTTCTTGTAGGCAGCATATAGATGGGTCTTGCTTTTTTATCCATTCTGTTACTCTGTGTCTTTTGATTGGTGCATTCAGTCCATTTACATTTAGGGTGATTATTGATAGATATGTACTTATTGCCATTGCTGGCTTTAGATTCGTGGTTACCAAGGGTTCAAGGGTTGCTTCTTTACTATCTAACAATCTAACTTAACTTTCTTTTTAAGTTATTGTAAACACAGTCTGATGTTTCTTTATTTCTCTCCCTTCTTATTCCTTCTCCTCCATTCTTTCTATAATAGTCATTTTATTCTTTGCCTTTTTTTAGTATTTATATGGTCTGCTTTCTTTGCTATGATTTTATTTTCTCTGGTGACATCTTTTTAGCCTTAGGTGTGCTTCCATCTAGAGCAGTCCATTTAAGATATCCTGTAGTGGTGGTTTCTGAGAGGCAAATTCTCTCAACTTTCGTTTGTCTGGAAATTGTTTAATCCCTCCATCATATTTAAATGATAATCGTGCTGGATACAATATTCTTGGTTCGAGGCCCTTCTGTTTCATAACGTTAAATATATCATGCCATTCTCTTCTGGCCTGTAAGGTTTCTGTTGAGAAGTCTGATGATAGTCTGATGGGTTTTCCTTTGTAGGTGATCTTTTTTCTCTCTCTAGCTGCCTTTAATACCCTGTCTTTATCTTTGATCTTTGCCATCTTAATTATTATGTGTCTTGGTGTTGTCTTCCTTGGGTCCCTTGTGTTGGGAGATCTATGAGCTTCGGTGGACTGCGAGACTACTTCCTTCCCCAGCGAGGGAAAGTTTTCAGCAATTATTTCTTCAAAGACACTTTCTATCCCTTTTTCTCTCTCTTCTTCCTCTGGTACTCCTATAATGCGAATATTGTTCCGTTTGGATTGGTCACACAGTTCTCTTAATATTCTTTCATTCCTAGAAATCCTTTTATCTCTCTCTGCCTCAGCTGCTCTGTACTCCTGTTCTGTTTTCTATTCCATTAACAGTCTCTTGCATCTCATCCATTCTGCTGTTAAGCCCGTCGATCGCTTGTCTGATTTCTGCATTGTCTTTCCTCAGTTCCCTCACTTCCTCCCTCAGCTCTTGCACATTTCTCTGTAGGTCCATCAGCATGGTTATGACTTTTATTCTGAATTCTTTTTCAGGAAGACTGTGCATTTCCATCCCTTCAGACTCCCTCTCTGGGGTTGTCTGGTTGATTTTGGTCTGAACCATATTCCTCTGTCTTTTCATGGCTATAGAATTGGTCACTGATAGTTGCCACGTATGTCAGCTGGGCTCTCTTTAAGACTTTAAAAAGAGAAGAAAAAAAAGAGAAGAAAAAAAAAAAGAAAAAAAAGAAGAAAGAAAGAAAGAAAAGAAATAACAAAAACAAAACAAAAAACAAAACAAAACAAAAAAACCACAAAAAAAGCCCACTGGACGTAGATTCTGTGGGAATGCTGTAGGTGGCGCTGTTGCCCCACTATTCCACAGCTGTGACTGCGCCGCTCCGTAGGGCCCTTTATCCCTCTGGCAGGGGTGGGAACGAATAGGAGACTGTTGATCTCAGTGAGAAGTGTTAAGTATGGCTACGCTTCCTCAGTCACCAGCTAAGGCATCTGAAACTCCCCAGGACTCGCAGCCTGCTGGGCTGAGTGTGCTGCGGCGATCCGGCTCCTCCGCTGGGCTCCTGTCTCTTTAAGACCGCTGAAGAAAGCACGCTCTTTTTTTTTTTCCTTCCCGGGAGCCGGCTGCAAGCACCCTGGCGCGTTCCCTGCTCAGATCCTGCCATTCTGTCTCTCCAATCTCTGCTGCACTGCGCAATGTGGGTCAGCGCTCCCCGCGCAGATCACTGGGGCTGGCTACTTCGCGGGGTGTGCTTCCACTCCCTCCCGGCTCTGACTCCTCTCCTCCTGTCGGTGCGCTGGGGTGGGGGAGTGCTCGGGTCCCACCGGGTCGCGGCTCCGTGTCTTACCCGCCTCTTGGGGTGCCGAGTCCTCTCGGTTGTAGCTGCACACTGTGCGCTTTCCTGTGTATTCTCGTCTCTCTTTTAGGAATAGATGTATTTGCTGTGTTTTCGTAGATAAATATAGTGTTGGGAGGAGATTTCTGCTGCCCTGCTCACACCGCCATCTTCCTGGAAGTCTCTATTTTTAGTTTTTTGAGGAACCTCTGTACTGCTTTCCACAATGGTTGAACTAATTTACATTCTCAGCAGCAGTGTTGGAGGGTTCCCCTTTCTCCACATCCGCACCAGCATTTGTTTTTCCTTGTCTTTTCGATGTGGGCCATCTGAACTGCTGTGAGGTGATATCTCACTGTGGTTTTAATTTGCATTTCCCTGATAAAAAGCGATGTGGAGCATCTTTTCATGTGCCTGTTGGCCATCTGATTTTCTTCTTTGGAGAAGTGTCTGTTCAGATCCTCTGCCCATTTTTAATTAGGTTACTTGCTTTTTGGGTGTTGAGGTGTGTGAGTTCTTTATATATTTTGCATGTTAACCCCTTGTTGGATATGTTGTTTACGAATATATTCCCCCATACTTTGGATGCGTTTTTGTTCTACTGACAGTGTCCTTTGCTGTATAGAAGCTTTTTAGTTTGATGTAGTCCCATTTGTTCATTTTTGCTTTTGTTTCCCTTGCCCGAGGAGATGTGTTCAGGAAAAAGTTGCTCATGTTTACATTCAAGAGATTTTGCCTCAGTTTTTTTTCTATGAGTTTTATGGTTTCATGGCTTACATTCAGGTCTTTGATGCAATTTCGAGTTTACTTTTGTGTATGGAATTAGACAATAATCCAGTTTCATTCTCTTAGATGTAGCTGTCTAGTTTTCCCAATACAAGTTGTTGAAGAGGCTGTCATTTCCCTATTGTATATCTATGGCCTCTTTATCGTATATTAATTGACCATATATGTGTGGGTTTATATCTGGGCTCTTTATACTGTTCCATTGATATATGGGTCTGTTCTTCTGCCAGTACCAAATTGTCTTGATTACTATGGCTTTGTAGTAGAGCTTGAAGTCAGGGAGCATAATTCCCCCAGCTTTATTCTTCCTTCTCAGGATTTCTTTGGCTATATGGGGTCATTTGTGGTTCCGTATGAATTTTAGAACGGTTTGTCTTAGTTTGTTGGAGAATGCTGTTGGTATTTTGATAGGGATTGCATTTGATCTGTAGATTGCTTTAGGCAGGATGGCCATTTTGACAATATTAATTGTTCCTATCATGAGCATGGGTGGATTTCCATTTATATGTGTCTTCTTTAATTTCTCTCATGAGTGTCTTTAGTTTTCAAGATATAGGTCTTTCACCTTTTCGGTCAGGTTTATTCCTAGGTATTTTATTCTTTTTGATACAGTTATGAATGGAATTGTTTTCCTGATTTTTCTTTCTGCTAGTTCTTCATAAGTATATAAGAATGCAACAGATTTCTCTGTATTCATTTTGTATCCTGCAACTTTGCTGAACTTAGCTATTATTTCTAGTGCTTTTGGGGTGGATTCTTTAGGGGTTTTTAATGTATAATATCATGTCATCTGCAAAAAATGACAGTTTAACTTCTTCCTTGCCAATCAGGATGCCTTTTATATCTTTGTGTTCTATGATTTCTGTGGCTAGGACCTTTAGTACTATGTTGAATAAAAGTTGGGAGAGTAGGCATCCTTGTCTTCTTCCCGATCTTAAAGGAAAAGCTTTCTGCTTTTTGCTGTTAAGTAGACATTGGCTGTGGGTAGTCATATATGGTCTTTATTATGTTGAGGTACTTACCCTGTATACCCATTTTTTTGAGAGTTTTTATCATGAATGGATGTTGAATTTTGTAAAAGCTCTTTCAGCATCTGTGGTGATGATTATGTAGTGTTTGTCCGTGTTTTTGTGGATGTGGTATCTGATGTTAATGGATTTTCAAATATTGTACCATCCTTGCAGCCCTGGAATAAATCCTACTTGATCATGATGCGTGGTCTTTTTGATGTGTTTTTGAATTCGGTTTTCTAATATTTTGTTGAGTATTTTTGCGTCTATGTTCATCAGGGATATTGGTCTGTAATTTTCTTTTTTTTTTTGTGGTGTCTTTGCCTGGTTTTGGTATTACAGTGATGCTGGCCTCATAGAATGAGTTTGGAAGTATTCCCTCCTCTTCTAATTTTTGGAAAACTTTAAGGAGGATGGGTATTAGGTCTTCAGTAATTGTTGGATAAAATTCAGCAATAAAACCATCTGGTCCAGGAGTTTTGTTCTTAGGTAGTTTTTAAATTACTGATTCAATTTCATTGCTGGAATTTGTTCAGATTTTCTGTTTCTTCCTGGGTCAGTCTTGGGAAGTTGTATTTTTCTAGAAGGTTGTCCATTTCTTCTAGGTTATCCAGATTGTTAGCATATAATTTTTCATAATATTCTGTAATAATTTTTATTTCTGTGGTGTCTGTAGTGAAATTTTCTTTCTCATTTCTGATTCTGTTTGTGTGTGTAGACTCTCTTTTTTTCTTGATAAATCTGGCTAGGGATTTATTTATTTTGTTTATTTTCTCAAAGAACCAGCTTTCATTGATTCCTTCTCTTGTTTTATTTTTCTCGATTTTGTTTATTTCAGTTCTGACCTTTATTATGTCCCTCCTTCTACTGACTTTGGGCCTCACTTGTTCTTCTTTTTCTAGTTTCATTAATTGTGAGTTTAGACTGTTCATATGGAATTTTTCTTTCCTGAGGTAGGCCTGTATTGCAATAAAGTTCCCTCTTAGCATGGCCTTCGCTGCATCCCACAGATTTTTTGTTGTTGAGTTATTGTTGTCATTTGTCTCCATATATTGCTTGATCTCTGTTTTATTTGGTCATTGATCCATTGATTATTTAGGAGCATGTTGTTAAGCCTCCATGTGTTTGGGGGCTTTTTTTCCTTTGAGTAATTTATTTCTAGTTTCATACCTCTATAGTCTGAGCAGCTGCTTGGTACAATTGCAATCTTTTTGGATTTACTGAGGCTCTTTTTGTGGCTTAGTATGTGATCTATGCTTGAAAATGTTCCTTGTGCCCTTGAGAAGAATATGTATCCTGCTAGTTTTAGGTGGAGTGTTCTGTAGATGTCTCCTAGGTCCATCTGTTCTAATGTGTGGTTCCGTGCCTCTGTCTCCTTACTTATTTTCTGTCTGGTTGGATTGCCCCTTGTAGTGAGTGGTGTGTTGAAGTCTGCTCAAATGAATGCATTGCACTCTATTTCCCCCTTTAATTCTGTTAGTATTTTTTTCACATATTTAGGTCCTCCTATGTTTGGTGCATAGATATTTATAATGGTTATATCCGCTTGTTGGACTGATCCCTTTATCATTATGTAATGTACTTCTTTGTCTCTTTTGACTTTCTTTGTTTTAAAGTCTATTTTGTCTGATACAAGTACTGCAACTCCTGCTTTCTTCTCCTTATTAGTTGCATGAAATAACTTTTTCCATCCTTTCATTTTTAGCCTGTGTGTGTCTTTGGGTTTGAAGTGAGTCTCTTGTAGGAATCAGATAGATGGTCTTTTTTTTTAATCCATTCAGTGACTCTACATCTTTTGATTGGTGCATTCAGACCATTTACATTTAGGGTGATTATCAATAGGTATGTATTTTTGCCATTGCAGGCTTTAGATTCATGGTTATCACAGGTTCAAGGGTAACTCCCTTACTATCTAAAAGTCAAATTTAGACTTCGACGGTTTGTGGAAGTAAATTCTCTCAGCTTTTTTCTTATCTAGAAATTGTTTAATCACTCCTTCAAATTTAAGTGATAATCTTGCCGGGTAGAGTATTCTTGGTTCGAGGCCCTTCTGTTTCTTTGCAACAAATATATCATGCCACTCCCTTCTGGCCTATAAGGTTTCTGTTTAGAAGTCTGATGATAACCTTATGGGTTTTCCTTTTATATGTGATCTTTTTTTCTCTCTCTGGCTGCTTTTAATAGTCTGTCCTTATCCTTGATCTTTGCCATTTTAATTATTATATGTCTTGGTGTTGTCTTCCTTGGGTCCCTTGTGTTGGGAGATCTGTGCACCTCCATAGTCTGAGACTATCTCCTTCCCCAGATCGGGTAAGTTTTCAGCAATTACCTTCTCAAAGACACTTTGTAACCCTTTTTCTCTCTCTTCTTCTGTTTCTCTATAATGCAAATATTGTTCTGTTTGGTTTCATCATACCGTTCTCTCAATATTCTTTCATTCCTGGAGATCCTTTTTCTCTCTGTGCCTCAGGTTCTTTGTATTACTCTTCTCTAATTTGTATTCCATTTACTATCTCCTCTACTACACTAATCTGCTTTTAAATCTCTCAGTTGTAAGTTTCATTTCAGATACAGTATTCTTCAATGTTTGTATCTCATTCCTGAATTCCTGAGTTCTTGAATATTTTTCTGTACCTCTGTGAGTATTTTTATGATTTTTATTTTGGTATCTCTTTCAGGAAGATTGATGAGTTCAGTTTCACTTGGCTCTTTTTCTTGTGTTTGTGGGATTTTGGTTTGAACCAGGTCCTTTGACATTTCTTATTTTTATGTGGCTCCCTGTAGTGCCCAGAAGCTCTACTCTTTGGAGCTGCTCAGTCCCTGGAGTTATGTCACAGGTCGCAGGTCAGTGACAGTGGTGCCTGGGGGAAGGAAAGAGCTGTTTCCTGTTTCCCAGCTGCTGTGCCTGTCTCCACTGCCAGAACCAGTGGGCCAAGCACATAGGTGTAAGCCTCTATGCTTTGTGTTTGTAGCTGCCATATGTGGGGCCTCCCTACATCTGGCCTGATGTCAGTGGAGGGGCTGCCGGTTTGCAAGCTGGTGCCAGCTGCAAGGATGGTGCAGCAGGCTGTGTAGCTTAGTGGGGGGCCTTGAAGCTGCATAGCCAGCCAGTGTGTTGGAGTGCTCAACTCCTGAAAGTGCCCAACCTGCTGGGCAGAGTGTGCTTGGACAATTTTATCCACCTGTCTTTTCTTCTGAGCAGCAAACTCTGTGCAATCCTTGCCCCTTTAGCAACCCTGTCATTTTTAGGAAGCCTCTCAGACTGCCTGCCTTTCTTTTGTCCCAGAGCATCTGGATGTGGATCGCTGTTTTCCACAAGTGGCTGGAATCTCAGTCTCTCCAAGTATTCTGCCTGTCTTAGCTTTCCAACCCCAGTAATCTCCAGTGCACCAGGCAATGTTTGTTCGTGCTGCCAGAGCATATCTCCAGGGCTGGGTGTTCAGCAGTCCTATGCCTCCATCCCCTCCCTGCTCCTTTTCTCTTCCTCCCACCAGTAAGCTGGGGTTGGGGAAGGGCTTGGGTCCCACCAGATCATGGTTTTGGTACTTTACCCCTTTCCCTGATGTTTGCTCTCTTTCTCAGGTATAGGCAGTCTCCCGGAGCCTTCTTTCCTGTTGCTTTTTCAGGATTCGTTGTATTTGCTATATTTTCATATTATATGTGGTTTTGGGAAGAGGTTTCTGTCTCACCTCTCACGCCACCATCTTTAAGGCAGTCCTGGAGTTCTTTTTTATTTTTCTTCCAAAACAGGTCTCTAATTAAAGGCAATTGCTTTGAGTTCTTATTAAATCTATCTTATTTTGAGAAGCCCTCAGTTTCTTTAGTTTGAACTATAAACTACTGCTTGGAGAAGACACAGTATCTTAAAAGGACCTTAAACAAGCATGTCTATATATCTATAGAGATTACTTGAGGGAATCTGTGAAAGAGGATATAAAGATATTTACATCACTTGAGAAATTCTCAGGGGTATGCCCTCATAGTGGCTAGTGTTGGAAGATGTAGTAAACAAAACTTTTAAATATCACTCTAACAGAGGAGTAATGTAAGTGGTTAGCTTATGGAATTCATGAAAACACACCTATAAGATGAATGGAAAAACAACATTAGCAACAAAAACATATGGGGCTGGGTATAAAAATGATCAGGAAACCGCAGGATTACCAGGAACTAACATGTTGAAAAAGTTCCAGTATCTCAAAGAACTCATAAGTGAAGAAAATTGACTTTGGAAAACACTGAGTTCATGAATTGCTTTAGTGAAGATGGAGGCATTGATATGGAAAACACACATGAAAAATTTGGATGAATAGCTTTAGGAAATAAAGTGGAAAAACCAGTATTTCTAAATTAATGTATTATTGTATATGTGTTTAAAATATTTATTTGTAATAAGTTTCAAATTAAATAGGAGTTTTACTTTAAATTTGACTCTTATCTATATCAGGGATCTGTGAAACATGGTCTGTGGGTCAAATCCTGACTGTTGCCTGGTTCAGTAAATGAAGTTTTGTTGGAACACAGACAAGTTTATTTGCTTATATATTATCTATGGCTCCTCTTGCATTCCAGTGGCAGAGTTGAGTAGTTATAATAGAGACCCTATTGTTCACAAGGCCTAAAATGTCTATTTCTTGGCCCTTTATAGAAGAAGTTTGCTGGCCTCTGATTTACATTACTAGAAAATTATACACTCAAGTTTATATATTTAAGATATTGTAGACCTTTCATTGTTTTTGGAGTTTGGTTCTGACAGTGTTGTTCTGGAGTAGGAGATAATGAAAAGAACCTGAAGAAATAGAATACTGAGTCCATGAATAACCCTAGGCACATGTGAGAACTTAGTATATGGTAGATTGCCATCACCCATCAGTAGAAAAAAGGATGGACTATTTAAAGTGTGGGGAACATAGAATCTCTGTATGGAGAAGATTGAAATTAAATTCTTGCATTATATCAAATACAAAAGTAACTTCAGATCGATTAAAAGCCTAAATGTGAGGGACAAAATTATAAAGATATTAGAAGAAACTGTAGAATTTTTTGTGTCTGACTTAAGGATAAGTAAGGTTTTTTTATAGTAGCTACAAAAACCACATACCATGAAGGGAGAAATAGATGTATTTGACTACATCAAAATTAAAGATTTCAGAATTATAGTTTAACAAAGGGCACCATGTGCAAAATCAACAGGTAGATGTCAGACTACCATATTATGCTTAATTTATAAAGGATTAACATATAGACTTTGCAGAGTACTGCAAATCAGCAAGAAAAATACAGGAAATCCAACAGAGTATTGGTAAAGGATGGAGTGAGTAGGCAATTCATAGGAGCAGTCAAATTGTCTGGACTTCATGAGGTGTCAGAAAAACATGAATTAAAAAAAATGGAATATCAATTCATAGGTATCAAAGATGCAAAAATGTTAAAAGTTGTATCATATCATGCATTGGCATCAACAAGAGAAAACTGGAACCTTCATAGCTTGCTTGTAGGTATGCTAACTGGTTTAAGCCATTCCAGAGAGCAGTTTAGAAATATTTAGTGAAATTGAGTATGTATTATATTCCTGCATATATACTCCAGAGAAAACTGTATATGGGTTTCTAAATATTTCATTACAGAAATATAGTAGTAAATGATAAAAGGCCAACTAAAAAAGTAAATGTATGAATAAAATGTGGTTTGTGTAAACAGGGAACATTATACAGCCATTAAAATGCATGAACTAAATGCTGAACAATAGTGATAAAGAGCATGGATTCTGGAGCAACAGTGAATTTGAATCTGGCTTTAATACTTATGATCTGTGTGACCACGAACAAAATAAATTCTTTGTACAATAGGAATAATAATAATAGTACCTGTGTGATACACAGTAAGTACCATATGCAATAGCTATGATTTACTTTATACATAGATTTTAGTATAAAATGTAAAAAAGGAAAAACCTGTGAAGTTGGGTATCAAATATAAGAAGCAATATAAATAAATGCAATTTATGTAAATATACAATGCTAGTTACCTGATGGAAGGGAAATCACATTGAGGAAGGGAAAATATTAATCAGAGCCAAGCATGGATCAGTATCCCAAGCTTAGGATCAGTTCTATATTGGGTACCATGGGTTTAAAAAGAGAGGGAGAAGGAAAAAAAAGAAAATGGTGTGCATTGTGAATCCATTCTAGGCAGAGGCAATAGCATGTATGAAATACAGAGACCCTATAATGAGGTGAACCATGGTGAGTCAAAAGCACAAAAGAAAGCCAGATGGCTTAACAGGAGGGAAGAGAAAGTGCAAAAACGAGGTCAAAGAGGTGAATGTACATAAGAACATTCAAGCTTTGTAGGTTTTTGTAAGAAGTTTTTTCTTCTTAAGAGCAATCAGAAGTCATTAGAGTATTTTAAGCATTGATATGACAATTAATTTGTTTTAGGAAAGATAATTTTTCTGTAGTATACATAGTAGATTGAAAGGGAGAATTGTGGTTGTGAGCAGCCTAGTTAGGAGACCAGGTGGACATTGTTGGGAACAAGTTCTATGGTATTGAAGTGGCTACGGAGACAAATTGCAGTAGTCAAGATACATTGTAGGAAGTAACATTGAAAGGACTTAAGGATAGATAAATTATGCATTTGAGGGAGAAAGATATTTCCAGAGTAATTCTAGATTTTAGGCCTGTATAATTGAATGGTGGCACCATTTACTGAAATAGGGAACACTGGAAGGGATTCTGTTTGTATAGGAAAATTAAGAGTTCCATGTCACACATAAGGAATTTCAGGTCGCATTGAGACATCAAGTGGAACTGAATATTCAAGCACAGAGGAAAAGTCTAAGCTGGGGATTTACATGTATAAGTAATTTATATATAGGTAAGAAGCCTTAGGTATGGGTTCATTCTATAGAAGACACTACAGAATGGAAAGAGAAGAGTGCCTGAGTCCTTCAAAGGAGAAAGAAATGAAAGGCCATAGATACCGTAAAGGCAGGAGAGTGCTATGAAAACCAAGGTATTGAACATAGTTGAACGTAATTTCAAGTATTACTGAGAACTCAGTTAGATGAAGACTAAAAAATCTATCCATTAATTTTAGGTACAGGATGACAATTGATAAACCTGTGAGAATTAGGAATTTGATGATAAACTATATTAGATTTGTTGAATGACTGGGGTAAGTAGAGATGGAATTTTGCTTATTTATAAAATGGGAAGGGACATATGCTCTTCTTGGCCAAGAACGTAGTTAGCTCCACAATCTGCCTGTATGCCACCACTTCTGCATTTTGTAGAACTGGAAAGATGAATACACAAAATCTCTCTAAAGGCCTTCTCTTACTACCTCAAACAATTTTAGTCAAGTCCTGTCTGGATTGCAGCTTCTCATTCTCTTTTCTCCCCACAACTGAGCATTTGATTCCAACCTGCAGCCTTAATAATGCTGAAGTCTTTGGGATTTCTACAGTTCTTACATAAGAGAGTTTTAAATAGTTCTAATCAAGCACTATGGAATACATAATTAGTAACTTTGCTACTAATGTGAACTGGCCTTTGCCCCATGTCTGAAATGGGGCTTTCACTTCCCTTGAGGCACTATATTACAGTGCAGTTCACTTAGCAAGACTCCTGCTTCTCCAGTACCTGTAGAACTGAAAGAAAGCATTGTTCTTTTCAATTTTCTTCCTTTTTTCTCCTTCTCTTTCTTTCAGTGGAGTTCAGCCATTTATTGAGAGGTATGCCAGAGATCCTAAGTGTATGAACAGGTATGCAATAGGAATGCATAATGTTATCTCATACATAGAAGGATAATTCTTCTAAACAAACGGTGGGAGAAGCTCTGATGCAGAGCCCATTCAGTGGTTCACTTAAAATCATGCCTATTCCAGTAGCTATTTCATGGGCTTGAACCTTCTGATGCTGTGCTTATTTCATGTAGCAGAGTTTCACTTAAACCTGGTGGGACATCATCAGGGAAAAACAGTATATTGTCTGAAGTTCCAGGAAAAGTCAGTAAAACTGGTATAGCTAGTATTTGAATTTACTGGATGTTAGGTATGGAATTGGAAGTATGCTTTATGATTATGAGGACTCAGTCTTAGAGCTCTATTTTAAATTTGTACCGATTTTAGGTTAGCACTTGGAAACTAACTTTCAGAGTCAGATTTTTTGAGGTATAATTTATTTACAGTAAAATCCAGCCCTTTGAGATATATATTTCAGTGAATTTTGAAAACATAGTTATACATCTACCACCATAATCAAGACATAGAATATTTCCTTCACTCTAAAAAGATCCTGTCTCATTTGTAGTTAATCCTCTTGTTTTATACCAGCCCTTGGCAACCATTGATCTGATTTCTGTCCTTGTAATTTTGCCTTTTCCAGAATGTTATATAAATGAAATCATATATAGAAGTGAACAAACTATGGCCTATGGGCGAAATCTGGCCATTGCCTGTTTTTGTATAACTAGTGAATTAAGAATGGTTTTTACATTTTAAAATGATTGAAAAAAAATTTTAATGATAACATTTGAGGCTATAAAAATGAGAAGAAATTCAAATTTCAGTGTCCATTAATAATATTTTATTGGAACACAGCCACACTCATTCATTTATATCTTGCCAATGGCTGCTGTCTGGTTCATATTTTTTATATCCTATTGAAGGAATACTTGCCTGACCTATGTAAGAAGTGTTTGTTTAACACAAGGTCACACTTTTCTTGAATGTTTTCTTCTAGAAGTTTTACTGTTTTAGTCATTATATTTAGTTCTATAATCCATTAAGTTGATTTTTATGTAAGGTATGAGGTATGAGTTGAGGTTCCCTCTTTTTATACATAGATTCCCAATTACTTTTTGCATACATGAATTTCCCATTGCTTACCTGACTATTCTTTGTCCATTGAGTTACCTTGGCACCTTTTTGAAAAATAATTAATGACCATTTAAGTATTAGGTTATTCTGGGCTCTATTCTGTTACATTAGTATGTGTTTATTCTTTGCCAATACCATATCGACTGGATTACTTCTGTAGTATTTGAAGTAAGTCTTGAAATCAGGTAGTTTGATTCCTTCCACTTTCTTTTTCAAAATATTTTGCCTATTCTAGGAATTTTGCTTTTCCATATAAATTTAGACTTAGCTTGTTAATTTCTTCAAAAAATCATGCTGAGATTTTGATTGAGATGACATTAAATCAGTAGATCAATTTGGAGAGAATTGCTATCCTAACAATAATGAGGCTTCTTGTTATACAGTATATTTTTCCTATTTACATGTCCTTTGATTCTATTTCACCATGCAGGAGGGGCAAGAGACTTCTGTTATGTTTTTCTATTGTTCATCTTTGACAGGCCCTTCAACTAGGGCCTTTACAGATAAGGCTTGCACAGAGTTCTTAGCCTCTTCTTCCCATGGGAGAAAATCTACCTTGTATCTTTGGTTTGGATTGAGAGTCTGCACTCCTCCCCTAGTGATAAAAGGCCTTTGATATTTGGGTTGAATTTTCATGAAGATGGTTTCCTGTCCTTCTTTCATAGGTAGAGAGTTTCTAGCTTTCAGTCTTATCCCTGGCTGCAGGGGGTCTTTTCCTTTGCCTGTGTGATGACAAGAGTTTATCCCTCTCCCTGTAGCTTAGAGCTTTGGCTTTTTTAGGAATGATTGTCTGGGGAATTGTGCCTATGCTCTAGGAGCCACTGGTCACCACTTTTACATTTGTATGTGTAGACCCCTGAAGGATTCTTTGTTCTTCCGCCCTACTCCCAATCTTCCTCATGAGTAACCAGTGGAGGCCTGCCAGAAAAGTGTTTGTGAGTGAATGTGAACTTCCTTTGAATCTGGGCCCCTAGTTATTCGATACTGTCATGATAGCTCATGCTTGGCTTTTACTGTTTGTTTTAACTGATTTCCTCTTGCCTGGCTGTATGGTAGCTTCCTCTTTTTCCTGTGCTTAGCCAAAGGTGAAATAGTATGTCCTGCTTTTCTTTGGAGGGCTTGTTGCTCTTTGGAGGTCAGATTGTTTGCTTTATAACCTTAACTCTCAGATGGGCTCAAGAAAAGGTACGATTTTGTAAATTATTTAGCCTTTTGTTATTTTTAGGATGGGAGTGACATTATTTACAGTTTTGTAATGCTAAGCAGAACTAATTATAGTTTTAAAATATTTTTAATTTTCCTTATAAAGATAGTAGAAATGAAAAGTTTTATCAATATTTATTTTTAGCTAGAGTAAATAATACCCTTTTATTTTAATTTTTCTTATCCTTTATTTTTAAGGTAAAACTTGGCCTTTTATTTATATAGCCTTATTTAGTAGACTCCTAATATTTCAGTGTTTTTATAGCCAACTAATGTCCAGACTGTTGAACAGATTTAAACAATTAGTGAGAGGCACTCATCCAGTGTTTTTCCCTCTGTTTGGATTTTTAAGATCACTCCAATTATGATTCTGTCTCACTGATTTGCAGTTAATAGGTTTTGGGTTCATTGTATATGTTAAATTAGCTCTGTCTGTTTGGGAAGCTAAACTGTTGAAAAATAATATTGTAAATATTTTAGGGCATATGATTGAAAATATATTGCAGATGGTAGGTAGAAATTTTACAGTTATGATTGAAAGAACTATTTCCATGAATATATATTGTATTAATTGGTTCTTAAATTAACATGTATATCAGAAGGCAGAATTAGTTGTAACACTTTTATCATGTGGCATGCCATATAAGATGTTATTCTATAATTAGAATTAAATTTTTTTTCTTTATTTTATCCTACTGATATTTTGGATATAAAATGGTGTCTATAGATTGTGATTATTATTATTTACTTTAAGACCATCAAGAAACCAGATTTTTCTTGTTTTCTTTACAGAAAACTTCATCAGCAGTTTGAAATGTATAAGGAACAGGTAAAGAAGATGGGAGAAGAATCACAGCAGCAGCAAGAACAGAAGGGTGATGCCCCAACCTGTGGTATCTGCCACAAAACAAAGTTTGCTGATGGATGTGGTCATAACTGTTCATATTGCCAAACAAAGTTCTGTGCTCGCTGTGGAGGTCGAGTGTCATTACGCTCAAACAAGGTACAGAATGAAAATTACATATAGTAATTCTCTTATAATTAAGCTTACTGCAAATAAAAGAAGACAACTGAAATTAATATTGAAGTTAACAAGTGAACAAACACCTTCTCTTCATTTTACATAAAAGAAATTTTTAATTTTTCCTCTTAGTTAAAAAAAATATTTGTCTTTAGCTTATGATTTTGTTTAGAGTCATATGACCTTAGACTTTCAAAGAAAATGAAATTTTAGAAGTCAATTGGACTCTTTTATTTTACAGGTGCAGAAAACTCAGATCTAGAGAGACTAAAGTTCATTCTTGAAGTCACACAACTCATTGTTAGAGCAGTGACACAGCTTTTTCCATTACTACATATATTTTACAAACTTTGTAGACCCACTCTTCCTTTTGCCAGTTTCCTTTCCTTTTGAAAAGAGGCTCTTTCTAGCTTTGAGATTCTGTTTCATAATTTTATAGCTTTTGAAGCTACATTACCCTTTATTTTTATTTTCACATTAATGAAATAAGCATCAGACTGTGGAATTTTAAGAAGAAATGTTAAGGAGGCATTTGTTTAGACTCGATTCTTGCATTTCATCCATCCACTTTGGTGAATATGGTAATGCTACCCAAGAAATGCTTTGTTGAAATTAACAAAAGCAATATTTTTAAGTGTTCACCTCAGTAAGTTCTTTAGGATTGTGTTCATCTTCTCATTAGTATTTTATCACTCCGTTCTTTACTTTGTAGTTTTAAAATAGAAAGCTGATGTCTTTGCATGCATTACTTTGACATAAGTGTGGGATTTTGCTTTCCTGTGTGATTTCATTTCTCCATTTTCTCATTGTCCCCCTTTTCTCATTATTTTGTTTTGCCTAGAACTAAAAATTTTATTTATTTTTCCTAATCTTTCCCCTTGGTTTACCTGGTATTTTTTTCTCTCTTTGACAGGTTGCATTGACTAGAAACTCCATTAAAATTCTGAATAGAAGTAGTAAGAGCAGGCATCCCTGTTTTGTTCTTGATCTTAGGGAGAAAGCATTCAGTCTTTCATTATTAAGTATTATGTTAGCTGTCAGCTTTTCATAGATGCTGTCTATTCCTAATTTGCTAAGAGGTTTAATATATATATATATATATATATATATATATATACATATCAGGAATAGATGTCAGATTTTGTCAAATGCTTTTCCTCCATCTATTGAGATTAATCATTTGTTTTTTTCTTTCTTTGTTCATACAGTAAACTACATTGATTGATTTTAAAATGTCAAAACAACCCTGTATTCCTGGGATAAACCACATTTGGTTGTGATGCATTATTCTTATTATGTATTAATGGGCATTATATACACACATATATACATATGTATGCATATATATAAAATGCATATCTGTATACACATATGTACTAGGCTTCATTTGATAAAAATTTGTTTACAGTTTTTGTTTTTATATTCATGAGGGTTAGTGTCTATAGTTTTCTTGTAATGTCTTTCTTTGCTTTTGGTATCAGAGTAATTCTGACCTCATGGAATGAGTTGGGAAGTGTTTCCTCCTCTTTAGTATTTTAGGAGAGTTTCTGTAGAATTGGTATTATTTATCCTTTTATGTTTTGTAGATTTTACCAGTTAAGCCAACTGGATATGGAGTTTTATTTTTTTGGGATGGTTTAAAAATATTTCCATTTTAATAGATATAGATATAGGGTTATTCAGGCTATCTATTTTTTCTTGAATGAGCTTTGGTGGTTTGTATTTTCTAGGAATTTGTCCAGTTCATCATAAGTTGTCAAAAATATTGGCATAAACTTTTTCATTTTTATATTCCATTATTATTCTTTTAACATCTGTAGAATCTGTTGTGATGCTACTCCTTTCATGCCTAATAATGGTAGTTTGGTTTTCTCTTTTTTTCCCTTGCTCAGTCTGGCTAGATACTTGCCAGTTTATTGGACTTCTCAAAGAACCATCTTTTTGTTTCATTGATTTACTCTATTGTTGATTTTGTCTTTGATCCTTATTATTTCTTTTCTTCTGCTACTGTGAGTTTAATTTTCTCTTTTTTTTTTTTCATTTCTTGAGAGCGAAAATGAGGTCATTGTTTGAGATATCTCTTCTTTTCTAATACAGGCATCATGTGCTGTTAGTTTCCCCTAACTATTGCTTCAGTGACATCCCCAAAATTCCAATACGTTGTCTTTTCATTTTCGTTCAGTTAAAAATGCTTTTTAATTTTCCTTTTCTTTTTTGGCCCAGAATAAAGTATGTTATTTTTTCCCCAGATATTACGTAGGGGGTCTCCAGAGATCTTTCTGTTAATGATCTTTAATTTAATTCTATTATGGTGCTAGATACACTTTGCCTTGAATCTTTTGAAATGTATCAATACTTATTTTATGGCCCAGAATATGGTTTATTTTGGTAAATGTTCTATGTATAGTTAAAAAGGATATTTATTCTATTTTTTGGTAGTGTTTTTAAATGTTCATTAGGTCAAGTTGGTTAATAAGAGGGTTTGGGTCTACTGTGTCCTTGTTGATTATCTGCCTATTTATTCTCTCAGTTACTAAGGGAGGGGTATTGAAATATACAGCCATATTTGGATTTGTCTTTTTCTCCTTGCATTTCTATCAGTTTTTATTTTATGTATTTTTAAGCTGTTTTTAGATGCATAAACATTTGAAATTATTATGTCCTATTAATTAATTGACCTTTTTATAACTATTAACTGATTTTCCTTTTTCCTGGTAATATTCTTTGCTATGAAATCTACTTTATCAAATCTTAATATAGCCACTCCAACTTTCCATGGAATAGTATTAATATGGTTTATGTTTTTATATTCTTTTATGTTAAACTAATTTGTGTCTTCATACTTTAACTATTTTTCTTATAGGCAGCATATAGTTAGGCCTTGCTTTGTTATACAACCTGACAGTCTCTGCCTTTTAATTAAGGTATTTATGCAGTTTACATTTAATATGATTATTGATATGGTTAGGCTTGATTATATCATTTTGCTCTTTTTTTTTCAACTTGTACCATCTGATTTTTTTTTTTTAGTTTTCTTTTGGATTAATCAAGTAATTTTGGTGTCTCAATTTTATCTCTTTGTTGACTTTGGTAGTTTTGTTGGCTCTGTTTTGTTATTTTATTAGTTGTTTCAGGATTTGTAGTGTACATCTTTAAACTATTTTAGTCAACCTTAACTGATATTATATCATTTCATGTATAGTGTAGTGTAAGAAATTTATAATAGTATACTTCCATTTCTACACTTCCGGACTTTATGTTATGGGTGTCATGTATTTTACTTTCACCTATTTTATAAGCCCTACAACACATTGTTACTATTTTTTGTTTAAAAAAATCATTTAAGGAGCTTTAAATAATGAAAGGAACATTGTGTATTTACTCTTGTTGTTACCATTTCTGGTACTGTTCATTTCTTTTTGTAAAACTGTATTTCTATCTGATATTATATTTGATCTGCCCAAAGGATCTCCTTCAATATTTCTTGTAGTGTGAGTCTGTTGCTAATGAATGCTTTCAACTTTCTGTGCTGAAATTCTACCTTTGGTTTCTAAAAGATACTTTTGCTAGGTATAGAATTCTAGATTGACAGTTATTTTCTTTTATTATTTTGAAGATTTACTTTACTACCTTCTCCCTTTTACTGTTTCCATTTAGAGTGATACCATCCTCATCTTCTTTATACAGTGGGTCTTTTATGTCTGGTTGCTTTTAAGACAATCTTTTTATCACCAGTTATGTGTGATTTAATTATGTTTTTTGGTATATTTTTCTTATTTCTTGTGTTTAGTTTTTTTTTGAGCTTTTTGTATCTGTGAGTTTTGTTTTCATAGGGCTTTGGAAAATTTTGACTATTGCTTTTTAAGATATGTTTACTGACCCCTCTTCTCTATTTTCTCCTTCAGGGACTCCGATTACTCATACATTAAGCTGCTTGAAGTTGTCCTACAGCTTACTTACATTCTTTTCGTTAAAGCAAATTTTCTTTTTCTCCTTGTTTTCCATTTTGTATGGGTTTTATTGCTATGCCTTAAAGTGTAATGATCTTTTCTTTTACAGTGTCAAATTTTAATATCATTCAATGTATTTTTTCATCTTAGACATGGTTTTCATGTCTAGAATTTCAATTTTGGACTATTAAAAAATCTTCCATGATCTATTTACCTTTTTGAACATGGAGAATACACTATTTGTAGTAACCTTCTGATGTCCTCCTCTGGTAATTCTTACATCTCTGTCATTGGTTTTGACTGATCATTCTGATTATGGCATATATTGTATTGACTTTTTGTGGTTGGTGTCTTATGTTGGATGCCAGGCATAAATTTGATTTTCTTGGGTGCTGGGCATTTTTGCATTTCTATAACTCTTGTTGAGCTTTGCTCTGGGATACAGTTAAGTTACATGAACACAATTTAATGCTTTTGTGTCTTTTATGATTTGTTAGTTGAATCTGGAGCAGTGCTTAATTTAGCACTAATTATTCTCTTCTGAGACAAGGCTTCCCTGAGTTCTTTAACCAGTGTCCCATGAGTTAAGAGTTTTTCTAATCTTGGTGGTGGGTAGATCCATTGTTCTGTCTAATCCTTTCAGGTGATTATTTTCCCCACTCCTGGGTATTTTCTCACATACATGCTCACTGATCATTACTAAGTGGAATACTTGTAGGGACTCTCTGCAGTTCTCAGTATGTGTAGTTTCCTCTTCTCTGTTAAGTTCTATGAAATCTAGCTGTGTTGGCCTCCTCAGACTCTGAGTTTTCTCTCTTCAATTCAGGGTGTCTGCTAAGCTAAATATCAGCTCCTCTCTGTTGCTCTGTTGCTTGGAAAGCCTCTCAAAGCAGTAGGCTGGGGCAGTTTTATTACTTATCTTGTTTGTTTCCCAAATTTCAGCTATCAGTGTTCTTTTTTGCCTGATGTCCAGTGTTTTGGAAACCATCCTTCCATATGCTTTGACTTAAAAAAAATTTTTTTTTAGGTAGCTGGAAAAACCTAGTCCTTGCTACCAGATTTTGGTCACAAACAGAAGCCTGTAATGACATTTGATTATTGTTTGCTTGAAAATATATTTTCTAATTTCTAACTTTGGCCCCTGTATACAAAACAGAAATGTAGTCGGTAAATTAAGTACAGTGAAAAAATTGGAATGCCCCTTGTCAATCTCGTGTATAGTAATCAACTATAAAACTCTGTTTATTGTTGATTAGCCAAATGGGATGGTTTTTAGAAGGAAGGAACCAGAGACAATACTGCTATTGCTCATATTTTTTCTTACATCTGAGAGAAGTGTTAGGGGAATGGAGGATAAGGAAAAATTTAAGTTTTCAGCTCAAAGAAGATAACTCTGAATTATTTTTCCACATTTGCATTCATAATTTACTTGGTAATGCATTCCCTTCTATGATATGTATAAAGGTTATCTAAGCTTTAAGTAAAAAAAAGGTATTGCATCAATTTCTCTTTTTAAATTGTATCATCCTATATATGCACAGTTACCTTATGTAATAGAAGAAGGCTTTTGCTTTCAGTAGATGCTGAATACATTTGATTTATCATAGTCCCAAAAGATTAAGCTCAGTGAAGTTTGGTCAGATTACTATTTTTTTTAATTATTAATTTATATTTTTTAAAATAATTTATTTTGGTATCATTAATCTACAGTTACATGTGCAATATTATGGTTATTAAACTACCCCCTTCATCAGGTCACCCCACCAACCCCATTACAGTTACTGTCCATGAGCATAGTGAGATGCTATAGAATCACTACTTGTCTTCTGTAAGTTGTACAGCCCTTCCCATGCCCCCCAACATTACATTTTGCTAATCGTAATGCCCCTTTTTCCCTCTTACCCTCCCTTCCCACCCATCTTCCCCAGTCCCTTTCCCTTTGGTAAATATTAGTCTGTTCTTGGGTTCTGTGAGTCTGCTGCTGTTTTGTTCCTTCAGTTTTTTTCTTTGTTATTCTACTCGACACATGAGTGAAATCATTTGATACTTGTCTTTTTTGGCTTGGTTTATTTCACTGAGCATAATACCCTCTAGCTCCATCCATGTTGTTGCAAATGGTAGGATTTTTTTCTTCTTATGGCTGAATAATATTCCATTGTGTATATGTACCACCTCTTCTTTATCCATTCATCTACTGATGGACACTTAGGTTGCTTCCATTTCTTGGCTATTGTAAATAGTGCTGCATAAACATAGGGGTGCATCTGTCTTTCTCAAATTGGGCTGCTGCATTCTTAGGGTAAATTCCTAGGAGTGGAATTCCTGGGTCAAATGGTATTTCTATTTTGAGTTTTTTGAGGAACCTCCATACTGCTTTCCACAATGGTTGAACTAATTTGCAGTCCCCCCAGCAGTGTAGCAGGGTTCCCTTTTCTCCACATCCTCGCCAACATTTGTTGCTGTTTGTGTTTTGGATGTTGGCCATTGTCACTGGTGTGAGGTGATATCTCATTGTGGTTTTGATCTGCATTTCTCTGATGATTAGCGATGTGGAGCATCTTTTCATGTGCCAGTTGGCCATCTGAATTTCTTCCTTGGAGAAGTGTCTATTCATGTCCTCTGCCCATTTCTTAATTGGATTATTTGCTTTTTGTTTGTTAAGGTGTGTGAGTTCTTTATATATTTTGGATGTCAACGCCTTATCGGATAGGTCATTTATGAATATATTCTCCCATACTGTAGGATGTCTTTTTTGTTCTACTGATGGTGTCCTTTGCTGTACAGAAGCTTTTCAGCTTGATATAGTCCCACTTGTTCATTTTTGCTTTTGTTTCCCTTGCCTGGGGAGATATGTTCATGAAGAAGTCACTCATGTTTAAGTCCAAGAGATTTTTGCCTATGTTTTTTTCTAAGAGTTTTATGGTTTCATGACTTACATTCAGGTCTTTGATCCACCTTGAGTTTACCTTTGTGTATGGTGCTAGACAGTAATCCAGTTTCATTCTCTTATATGTAGCTGTCCAGTTTTTCCAACACCAGCTGCTGAAGAGGCTGTCATCTCCCCATTGTATATCCAAGGCGCCCTTATCAAATATTAATTGACTGTATATGTTTGGGTTAATGTTTGGATTTTCTATTCTGTTCCACTGGTCTGTGGGTCTGTTTGTGTGCCAATACCAAATTGTCTTGATTACTATGGCTTTGTAGTAGAGCTTGAAGTCAGAGAGCGTAATTCCCTCTGTTTTATTCCTCCTTCTCAGGATTGCTTTGGCTATTCGGGGTCTTTTGAGGTTCCATATGAATTTGAAAATTATTTGTTTGAGTTCACTGAAGAAAGCTGTTGGTAGTTTGATAGGGATTGCATTGAATCTGTAGATTGCTTTAGGTAGTATAGCCATTTTGACAATATTTATTCTTCCTAGCCAAGAGCATGGGATGCATTTCCATTTGTTAGTGTCCTCTTTAATTTCTCTTAGGAGTGTCTTGTAGTTTTCAGAGTACAGGTCTTTCACTTCCTTCGTTAGGTTTATTCCTAGGTATTTTATTCTTTTTGATGCAATTGTGAATGGAATTGTTTTTCTGATTTCTCTTTCTGTTAGTTCATCATTAGTGTATAGGAAAGCAACAGATTTCTGTGTGTTAATTTTGTATCCTGCAACTTTGCTGAATTCAGATATTAGTTCTAGTAGTTTTGGAGTGGAGTCTTTAGGGTTTTTTATGTACAGTATCATGTCATCTGCAAATAGTGACAATTTGACTTCTTCTTTACCAATCTGGATACCTTGTATGTCTTTGTTTTGTCTGATTGCTGTGGCTAGGACCTCCAGTACTATGTTGAATAACAGTGGAGAGAGTGGGCATCCCTGTCTGGTTCCCGATCTCAGATGAAAAGGTTTCAGCTTCTGCTGTTAAGTACGATGTTAGCTGTGGGTTTGTCCTATATAGCCTTTATGATGTTGAGGTAGTTGACATCTATACACATTTAGTCGAGAGTTTTTATCATGAATGGATATTGAATTTTGTCAAATGCTTTTTCAGCATCTATGGAGATGATCATGTAGTTTTTTTCTTCTTTTTGTTGATGTGGTGGATGATGTTGATGGATTTTCGAATGTTGTACCATCCTTGCATCCCTGGGATGAATCCCACTTGATCGTGGTGTATGATCCTCTTGATGTATTTTTGAATTTGGTTTGCTAATATTTTGTTGAGTATTTTTGCCTCTACGTTCATCATGGATATTGGTCTGTAATTTTCTTTTTTGGTGAGGTCTTTGCCTGTTTTTGATATTAGAGTGATGCTGGCTTCATAGAATGAGTTTGGAAGTATTCCCTCCTCTTCTATTTTTTGGAAAACTTTAAGGAGAATGGGTGTTATTTCTTCTCTACATGTGTGGTAGAATTCAGAGGTGAATCCATCTGGTCTGGTGGTTTTTTTCTTGGGTAGTTTTTTGATTACCGATTCAATTTCGTTGCTGGTCATTGGTCTGTTTAGTTTTTCTGTTCTTGCTTGGTGTGTCTTGGAAGGTTGTATTTTTCTAAGAAGTTCTCTATTTCTTCTAGGTTTTCCGGCTTGTTAGCATATAGAGTCTCATAATATTCTCTTATAATTCTTTGTATTTCTGTTTGGGTCCATTGTTATTTTTCCTTTCTTATTTCTGATTCTGTTTATGTGTAGATTCTCTTTTTCTCTTAATGAGTCTGGCTAGGGGTTTATCTATTTTGTTTATTTTTTTCAAAGAAGCAGCTCTTGGTTTCATTGATTTTTTCTATTGTTTTATCCTTCTCAATTTCATTTATTTCTTCTCTGATATTTATTATGTCCCTCTTTCTGGTGAGTTTGGGCCTCATTTGTTCTTCTTTTTCCAATTTCAGTAATTCTGTCTTTAGGCTGTTCATTTGGCAATGTTCTTCCTTCTTTAAATAGGCCTGGATTGCAATATACTTTCCTCTTAGAACTGCCTTTGCTGCTTCCCACAGAAGTTGGGGCTTTGTGTTGTTGTTGTCATTAGTCTCCATATATTCTTTGATTTCTGTTTTGATTTGGTCGTTAACCCATTGATTAATTCGGAGAATGTTGTTAAGTCTCCATGTGTTTGTGAGCCTTTTTGGTTTCTTTCTAAAATTTATTTCTAGTTTTATACCTTTGTGATGTGAGAAGTTGCTTGGTAGGATTTCAATGTTTTTGAATTTACTGAGGTTCTTTTTGTGGCCTAGTAAGTGGTCTATTCTAGAAAATGTTCCATGTGCCCTTGAGAAGAATTTGTATCCTGTTGCTTTTGGGTGTAGAGTTCTGTAGATGTCTGTTAGGTCCATCTGTTCTAGTGTGTTGTTCAGTGCCTCTGTGTCTTTACTTATTTTCTGTCTGGTTGATCTGTCCTCTGGAGTGAGTGGTGTGTTGAAGTCTCCTAAGATGAATGCATTACTGTCTATTTCCTCCTTTAATTCTTTAGTATTTGTTTCACATATGCTGGCGCTCCTGTGTTGGGTGCATATATATTTATAATGGTTATATCTTGTTGTACTGACCCCTTTATCATTATGTAATGTCCTTCATTATCTCTTGCTACTTTCTTCGTTTTGACGTCTATTTTGTCTGATACAAGTACTGCAACACCTGCTTTTTTCTCCTTGTTGTTTGCCTGAAATATCTTTTTCCGTCTCTTCACTTTAGTCTGTGTATATCTTTGGGTTTGAGATGAGTCTCTTGTAAGCAGCATATAGATGGGTCTTGCTTTTTTCCCCATTCTGTTACTCTGTGTCTTTTGATTGGTGCATTCAGTACATTTACATTTAGGGTGATTATTGATAGATACGTACTTATTGCCATTGCTGGGTTTAGATTCGTGGTTAGCAAAGGCTCAAGGGTTGCTTCTTTTCTATCTAACAATCTAATTTAACTTTCTTGTGAATTTATTGTAAACATCGTCTGATGTTTCTTTATTTCTCTCCCATCTTATTCTTCTTCCTCCATTCTTTATATACTAGGTGTTTTATTCTTTGCCTTTAGTTAATATTTGGATGGTCTGCTTTCTTTACTATGATTTTTTTTTCTCTGGTGACATCTTTTTAGCTGTAGGGGTGCTTCCCTGTAGAGCAGTCCGTTTAACATATCCCATAGTGGTGGTTTATGAGAGGCAAACTCTCTCAACTTTCGTTTGTCTGGAAATTGTTTAATCCCTCTGTCATATTTAAATGATAATCGTGCTGGATACAATATTCTTGGTTCGAGGCCCTTCCGTTTCATTACGTTAAACATATCATGCCATTCTCTTCTGGCCTGTAAAGTTTCCTTTGAGAAGTCTGATGATAGTCTGATGGGTTTTCCTTTGTAGGTGATCTTTTTTGTCTCTCTAGCTGCCTTTTATACTCTTTTTTTATGTTTGATGTTTGCCATTTTAATTATTATGTGTCTTGGTGTTGTCTTCCTTCGGTCCCTTGTTTTGGGAGATCTGTGGGCTTCCGTGGACTGTGAGACTATTTCCTTCCCCACTGTCGAAGAATTTTCAGCTATTATTTCTTCAAAGACACTTTCTATCCCTTTTTCTCTCTCTTCTTCCTCTGGTACTCCTGTAATGCGAATAGTGTTCTGTTTGGATTGGTCACACAGTTCTCTTAATATTCTTTCATTCCTAGAGATTCTTTTATCTCTCTCTGCCTCAGCTTCTCTGTATTCCTGTTCTCTGATTTCTGTTCCATTACCAGTCTCTTGCATCTCATCCAGTCTGCTGTTATGCCCGTAGATCGCTTGTCTGATTTCTGCATTGTCTTTCCTCACTTCCCTCACTTCCTCCCTCAGCTCTTGTACATTTCTCTGTAGATCCATCAGCATGGTTATGATTTTTGTTCTGAATTCTTTTTCAGGAAGACTGTGCATTTCCATCCCTTCTGGCTCCCTCTCTGGTGTTGTCTGGTTGATCTTAGTCTGGACCATATTCCTCTGTCTTTTCACTATTGAAGTGGTCGCTGGTAGTTGCCACGTATGTGCGCTACTCTCTTTAAGACTTTAAAAAGAGAAAGAGAAAAAATAAATAAAAAGAGAAAGAAAGAAAACAGGAGAGGAAAAGAAAAAAAGAGAAGAAAAAAGAAAAAACAAAACAAAACAAAACAAAAGAAACCAGAAAGACAAGAAACAAAACAAAACAAAACAAAAAACACTCACCGGGAGTAGATTCTGTGGGGATGCTGTAGGTGGCTTTGTTGCTCCACTGTTCTGCAGCATTGACCGCACCGCTCTGCAGGGCTCTTTGTAGCTCTGGCCAGTGTGGGAATGAATGGGAGGCTGTTGATCTTTGTGGAAAGCTTAAGTGTGGCCGACCTTTCCACGTCGCCAGCTAAGGGGTCTAAAACTCCCCAGGACTCCCCGCCTGCTGGGCTGAGTGTGCCGGGGTGATCCGGCTCCTCCGCTGGGCTCTTGTCACTTTAAGACCACTGAAAAAAGCATGCGTTTTTTTTTCCTTCCCTGGAGCTGGCTGCAAGCACCCTGGCACGTTCCCCGCTCAGATCCTGTTCCCTCTGTCTCTCCAATCTTTGCTACACCACCCGATGTGTGTCAGCACTCCCCGCGCAGATCACTGGCTGGTTGTTTCGTGGGGTGTACTTCCACCCCCTCCTGGCTCTGAATCCTCTCCTCCCACCGGTGCACTGGGGTGGGTGAGTGCTCGGGTCCCACCGGGTCACGGTCCGTATTTTAACCGCCTAGCGGGGTGCCGTGTCCTCTCAGGTGTAGCTGCACACTGTGCACTTTCCTATGTATTCTGGTCTCTGTTTTAGGATTATTTGTATTTGCTGTATTTTTATAGATATATATATAGTTTTGGGAGGAGATTTCTGCCGCGCTGCTCATGCCGCCATCTTCCCAGAAGTCCCCAGATTACTTTTTATGAAGTAGAATAATGAGAATACAAATATTTTTCTTAAAATTTAATTATGAAACTTTAAAAAATTATTTTAATAATCTCCTAAGGAAACAAGATAAAAATTACTCTTTATTTTAATTGTGAGGCTTTTTCATGTGAATTTTTCACATTTAATTAACTGTTCTGATGTACGTTTAAGATGCAGAGAGAATAAAGTACAAGGCATAGGAAAATACTAACATAATAATATTTTATGAAATCTTCCTTTAATTTTTTTTCTTTTAAGGTGTTCCCACTTAACAAATTAAACCTATATATTTAGTCAAACTTAAGAACTTTAAAAGGAAGAAATTATTTCTTAATCATAGAATGGTGACTCTAGAAGGAAAGATATTAAAGATAATTTACAGTGAGGATTATTTTTAACTTCCAATTATGGCAACATTAATTTTTTGTTTCTTTTACTTTTTGCTGGCACAAATAGATTACCATATGTATAATAGGTAATCTAATTTTGAAAAAATAAAAAATATTAATTTTTCAGAAATGTATTTAATTTACAAATGAATTATTTCACCATAAATTATCAGATTTGAAGCAGAATGATTTAAAACTTTAGAATAAGTATAAAAGAAATTGATCCTTAAGCACGTTCCTTATAATATATTGATATATGTGCTTAGTATATTAGATAGTAATAATGGAATAATGTAGATGTCATACTTTATATCCAATTCATTATCATTTACATGAACAATTTTGATGATTAGTATTTAAATTACAGTGAGAGATAAAATAGTCATTAGAATATTTTTGCAATCCTCTAGGCATTTTGTTTAAAAAATATTTTCAATGTTTATTTTTTATTATTTTTAATTTTTTTATTAAATTATCATTGATATACACTCTTATGAAGATGTCACATGATAAAAAATGTGGTTACTACATTTACCCGTATTATCAAGTCCCCACCAATACCCCCATGCAGTCACTGTCCTTCAGTGTAGTAAGATGCCACAGATTCACTATTTGTCCTCTCTGTGCTACACTGTTCTCCCGGTGACCCCCCACACCATGTGTACTAAACATAATACCCCTCAATCCCCTTGTCCCTCCCTTCCCACCCGCTCTTCCACACCCCTCTCCTTTGTTAACCACTAGTTCCTTCTTGGGGTCTCCGAGTCTGCTGCTATTTTGTTCCTTCAGTTTTGCTGCATTGTGATACTCCATAAATGAGGGAAATCATTTGGCACTTATCTTTCTCTGCCTTGCTTATTTCACTGAGTATAGTATCCTCCAGCTCCATCCATGTTGTTGCAAATGGTAGAATTTGTTTCTTTCTTATGGATGAATAGTATTCCACTGTGTATATGTACCACCTCTTCTTTATCCATTCATCTACTGATCGACTCTTAGGTTGCTTCTATATCTTGGCTATTGTAAAAAGTGCTGCGATAAACAAAGGGATGCATATGTCCTTTTGAATCTGAGAAGTTGTATTCTTTGTGTAAATTCCAAGGAGTGGGATTCCAGGGTCAAATGGTATTTCTTTTTTTAGTTGTTTGAGGAACCTCAGTATTGCTTTCCACAATGGTTGAACTAGCTTACATTCCCACCAGCAGTGTAGGAGGGCTCCCCTTCTCCGCATCCTCGCCAGCATTTGTTCTTCTTAGTGTTTTGGGTGGTGGCTATCCTTACTGGTGTGAGGTGATATCTCATTGTGGTTTTAATTTGCATTTCCCTGATGATTAGTGATGTGGAGCATCTTTTCATTTGTCTGTTGGCCATCTGAATTTCTTCTTTGGAGAGCTGTCTCTTCATATAGTGTGCCCATTTTTTAATCGGGTTATTTGCTTTTTGGGTGTTGAGGCATGTAAGTTCTTTATATATTTTGGATATTAACCCCTTTTCGGATATGTCACTTACAAATATATTCTCCCATACTGTAGGATGCCTTTATTTTCTGTTGATGGTGTCCTTTGCCGTACAGAAACTTTTTAGTTTGACCTAGTCCCATGTGTTCATTTTTGCTTTTGTTTCCCTTGCTCAAGAAGATGCATTCAGGAAGAAGTTGCTCATGCTTATATTCAGGAGATTTTTGCCTATGTTGCCTTCTAAGAGTTTTATGGTTTGATGACTTACATTCAGGTCTTTGATCCATTTCAAATTTACTTTTGTCTATGGGGTTAAACAGTAATCCAGTGTCATTGTCTTGCGTGTTGCTGTCCAGTTTTGCCAACACCAGCTGTTGAAGAAGCTGTCATTTCCCCATTGTATGTCCATGGCTCCTTTATCATATATTAATTGACCATATGTGGTTGGGTTTATATCAGGCCTCTCTAGTCTGTTCCATTGGTCTATGGGTCTGTTCTTGTGCCAGTTCCAAATTGTGTTGATTACTGTGGCTTTGTAGTAGAGACTGAAGTTGGGGAGCATAATCCCCCCAGCTTTATTCTTCCTTCTCAGGATTGCTTTGGTATTCAGGATCTTTTGTGGTTCCATATGAATTTTAGAATGATTTTCTCTAGTTTGTTGAAGAATCCTGTTGGTATTTTGATAGGGATTGCATTGAATCTGTAGATTGCTTTAGGCATGATGGCCATTTTGACAATATTAATTCTACCTATCCATGAGCATGGGATGTGTTTCCATTTATTGGCATCTTCTTTAATTTCTCTCATAAGTGTCTTGTAGTTTTCAGAGGATAGTTCTTTCACTTCCTTGGTTAGGTTTATTCCTAAGTTTTTAATTCTTTTTGATGTAACTGTGAATGGAATTGTTTTCCTGCTTTCTTTCTCTGCTAGTTCATTGTTAATGTATAGGAAAGCCACAGATTTCTGCATATTAATTTTGTATCTCGCAACTTTGCTCAATTCTGATATTAGATCTAGTAGTTTTGGAGTGGATTCTTTAGGGTTTTTTATGTACAACATCCTGTCATCTGCAATCAGGGACAGTTTAACTTCTTCCTTCTCTAGGCAGGTTTTTAAAAAATTTCAAGTCTCTGTGATTATCTGCAAGTCTGTAGCTAGTGTGCTAGTGAAATATACAGTTTCCATATACCCAAGACAAATATGTTGTATGTAAATTTTCTTTTAGACTTCATTGAATTGCTGTTTGTCAGCATATTGGGAAAATTTTACATTGTCTGTGAAGAAAGTAGCTTAAGTTGAGACAATTATGTTCCTGTCCTGGTGTTGTGTGACTTTTGTTTGGCATGTTACCTCAATGTCTTAGTATTCTTTTTTAAAATTTGTAAAATGAAAGCATCAATCTAAATGATTTCTAGATTTCCTCTGGGTTTGTTTGACATTGTATGGTTTAAAATTAATACTAGATTACTCATGATAGTCTTAAAGTTCCGGAAAATATATTCACAAAGCCAAATATTTCTATTGCTTAAGTAATTTTTAAAAAGGAATTTGGAAGCTTCATTAATTCTCTTATGTCACCATATGTAGTATATTAAGCTTTGCTTTTTATCCCATCCCACATTTATATAACATGGGAGTGTTGAGGGCAGTGCTCTTTTAGAAAACTATGTTCATAGGAATTTGAAAGATAAGTAAAGCAAGCAAGCTTATCAGAATTATATAAATTGCAGTTCTCCCATTACGCAAGTGGTTGCATTAGGTGAATCCTCAATTTCGAGCCTTTAGGCTGAATAAATCTAGAAAGTGTAAGAATATTATTAGAAAATGTTAGTAGAATTTAAATGGAAGATGGAATTGTTTTTCCTCATTGATGTCAACTTTCCTAATGGTGCAGTATAATGTAGTGACTATAAGAAATAGTCTAACTTGCAGAATCTTTGGACATTTTTTATACCTCCTAATGCTTATTAGCATCAGAAGGAAGCAAAATATTTCAAACCCAGCATAATAGAAGACATTTTCACCAAAGTTTATATGAGCTCAGTCCTTCTCCACATTGCGTTTTTTTATACAGCTCTCACTTGTTTCAGTCCCCAAACCCCTCACCTGTATAAGCAAAATTCAGTCTGGGTAATATTACCTAGAAGATCAAGTGAGCTTACAAAAACTATTGTAACTACCAATTTGGTGATGTTCTATTCAAGAATCTATGAATGATTCCATTGGCTTTTTATACTTGGAGGTATGGTATGTGGCAGTGGTCTTCAAAATAGTGTAACCCTGCTATGGAAGGAAGGATTTCTGGAGAATAGATGGGCAAAGATTCCATATGCATTTTTCATTTTTTCTTAAAATTGGTCTACCGGAGAACACTTACTGTTTGGTGAATTTTTCTTTTCAACACACTTTTATAATTGCCCTTTGATTCTTCAAAAGAAAAGTATGCTCCTCAACCCTGCTTAATCTGAATCTAGTCTTTATCTAACAGCATCATGTAAAAATATCTGGGACAGAAAATGAAGTAATAATTCTGGAATGCACTGTCCCAAGGAGAGTTCCATCACTGCCTTTCATCTCTTGTGCTTTACTTACCCTGGTACTTTAATCTAAACTAACTCTGCTTCCCCTTGATCCCACTTCTGCCTACAACCCTTACCCCACTTGATGAACACTTACTCATTTTTCTGGATTTAATCATCCTCCCCTCCATGATGCTTTCTTTGGGTGCCCATATAAGTTAACCACTCACTCATTTGTGCCTCAGTGGATTCTACAGACTTCTAATCTAATACTCATTAACATTTTACTATTATTGATTGATTGTACGTCTCTAACTCCTCTTGCTTACTGTAGGTTTCTATGTGCTTGGCATGTAATTCTTCATTATAAATACTTGAGTGAATGAATGAAGGAAAAATAGCTGGTGTACTTATCATGGACATATTATTCTGAGTTAGGCATTTTCTTTTGATCTCTCTGCTTGCTACAAGTAAGCACTGTGGTATTGTTTTCTTGAAGATGGCAGTCCCAACTTGTGGATGAATAAAAAAGATAAATGGTATAGACAGTATGTAATTGTTGCAGTTCTTGAAAAATGAGACCAGGTTTGACACAGAAGGTGGACTAATATTGTACTGATGTGAAAGAGGGGTGGTTTTGGAATGATTATAGAAGGTAGGCAAAGAGAGAGAGACAGTGATGGCAGCTTATGGAGAATATACAGCATTGATATAGAAAGAGGCATCTGTCTTTTTGGCAATGCACAAAAGAAAGTATAGAAGGCTGAATATCTAGAGGAGGAGTCAAAGGGAAACAGTTTCCTAGGGGGCAGAGGAACTAGTAACAGAAAGTTGCACCAAGAATAGATGTTGGCAGATGAAACTGCCACCATTCATCATTGTCTGAAATGGTGCTATGACTATCAAGAGGAAATATCAGAGAGAAAAGAGAACAATAGATCAATTTTATAGATGATCAGGAGAAGATATATTAATACTCAAAGTAGATTGATCTTGGGGAGAGGCAATATGATTATATAGAAGAGATAGTAAGGATGGAAATGAGAATTGATTATGAAGAAAAATTTTTGAGTATAAAATTATTTTAGAAAATATAGTACATTTTAATAGCTATTTAAAAATATTTAAATATATATATGTTTAGATTTATACTATTAAATTGTTAATAGATACCTCTGGACATTCTCTAAGTTATTATTAGAGTTTTAAAGTCTAGTAATTATGACCTAAATAATTAATTGCTCAACTAAATTATAGAAGAATATATAAAGCCAACAGAGGACACTGTCATTATAGAGGTGGTATTGTGTAGCAGTTTCAGTGCAAGTTCTGAAGTGAGACTAAGTTTGAATACATGATTTATCATTTACTAGCTATGTGACCTTGTCCAGTATGTTTAATCTCTGTCTCTAGTTTCCTCCTCTGTAAATAGAAATAATAGTAGTACCTACTGTGAAGATTAATTAGTATTTGTGAAGCACTTAGACATATACCTGACCCACAGTAGGTGCTATGAGAGTGTTTTGCAATAATTTTATGCTATTAGATTTCTTCTTACTATATATGTCAGGTATCATGCAAGATGCTGTCACATGTTTTCTTATTCAGTTAGGTAATTGTATTTGTATATTGGGTTAATATATTTATTTTATACATAAACCATGTCTGCCACAATGAATATACGTATAAAATATATAAGGCAATTTCAGTCTTTGAATTGAGCCATTTAATCTTCTTTTAAAACACAGACTAAGTACAAAGTTGAAGTAAGCATAAGCACCGAAATGATTCATTGTAATTCACTTTTAAAGAACATTTTAAAATCCAAATTATCCATATGCTTAAAGTAAAAATAATCCTCCACAGTGAGTTATTTTTATATTTCATGTGAGCTTTTAATCCATCTTTGTCTTAAGGTCCTTGACATTTTATATTTATACATTATCTTTGCTCTTTAAGCAATTCAATTCGTTTGATTATTAATGAGATTAATATCACTTTTGACAAATACAGTGCAACCACTGACTTATTTTTATTATTAAAATCTGATTAGAAGATGTAG
Source organism: Smutsia gigantea (assembly GCA_032199065.1). Classification (NCBI taxonomy): domain Eukaryota; kingdom Metazoa; phylum Chordata; class Mammalia; order Pholidota; family Manidae; genus Smutsia; species Smutsia gigantea. The sequence continues at coordinate 63,587 of JAVSCE010015254.1, forward strand.
TCAGTCCTTTGGTTTTGAATTGCTTTGCTTTGGAAGGCTTTTGGTTCAAAGAGAAGAACTATTTTGATTAGGGTTTATCATTCTCATTCTTCTTTTAACAATATCCTTGGGAGATTTATTCAGTCCTATAGCTTCAAATATAGATATGCTGCTTATTTACAGTTATGATTTCATTAACTGGATTATTCTTTGAAGCTCCAGGTCCACCTATATAGCTGCCTACTGAAAATCTCTGTTTGGATATATTAATAGGCACCTCAAATTCACCTTGTGTATACCTAAATTCATTACTTTCCCCCAAATCTGTTTCTCATTCTTTTTTGGGGGGGGGTTGTTTGTTTTTCTTTCAAGGAATTGTCCTCTTATCCTCCCAGTTATCCAAGGCAGACTCTGGGAGTCTTTCTCTACTTCTTCCTCTACCTCAATGAAGTCTTAAGGGGTTTTACCTCTCAGTATCTCCTAAATCAGTGTACTTCTTCCCATTTCTCCTGCTACTACAATAGTTTATACCATCGTCACATTTGTTTTACCTAAAACACTGCATCAATTTCCTAATTGTTCTTCCTTCTTCCAGACTTGTAGAATAGAGAACACTCAGTAAATAGTTCCTAATAATATTATGCCATATTTATAAATCATATCACAGACTTTGTGTATATATTTTGATTGTTGAAATATTATGATGGCGGTACTTTTTCATATACCTATTGTAGCCAAGTTTTCCATGAATATTATAATAACATTGAACTTGTTTTATCTGTTAAGAAGGATAAACCTTCTTCTTAATCCTTCTCCAAGTCCTGCTGACTCTTCAATCATTTGTGTTTACACAGTACTTTGTTATTCCTGTTCTGCAATGATTTATTTCTCTGTCACGACACTTAGTTCTTTGATGGCAGAAACTGTCTTACTCATTTTTTATGTTTTGGAAACCTAGTATATTACTGATACATATATAATGAATGCTTCATAAATGATTTTTGTTGGACTAAATGGTTGGCAATAGATGTCCTTGACTGTGTACAATAGCTTTTATGTAATCTTTATTTTTAACATTTGTTCAAATGAAGCAGTCAAGAATATAGTAATGTAATAGATACAATCCTATCCCTTTTATGCAATAGCCTATATTTTAATAGGCTAGAATATCAGATATAGAACTATGTACTAGGCATTGTAATGAGAGCTTTTTATGTTATGTTATTCAGTTCTTTGAAAACCCTATTGTAAATATTAATTCTCTATTTTGCAGATAAGGAAGTTAAGGCTTAGAGAGCTTACTAAAATTACACAAGATATACAGGTAGAAATGTTATTTTAAAAAGGTAAAATTGTAAGAAGTCTCATTGCAAAATCCTTCCTTTTAGTCGCAAGTATAATGTACTGCCACCAATATTTCAGAAAAACAGTGATACCTCAGAACACATTATTTTAGTTTCAAATTTATATAACTTGTTAGATTATTACATTATCAATTTTACTATTATTATCACTATTTTATATTTAAATAAAGAGAAATGCAACAAGTTTAAAATTTAGCATATTTAAATATGTTCTCTTGACCAAATCATGTGTCTTACCATTTGCCATATTTATAATATTGGGAAATTATGACCTCAAACTACCAATTGTAATCAATAACATTTTATCTCTGATGACTTCTAATTAATTTTTTTTTTTAGTGGAAAAGTTTAAAAGACTTCTCAATTTATGGGACAAAAAAAACTTTTAGAAGCAATATGCCTCATTCACATAAAATTGCATTTTTGTGTATTTTTTTGATGGTGTATTGATAAAATTAAAGATAAATTACTGTGCTGTATTGTCATTGTACATAAAAGCTATTTTCCTTAACATTTTTCATTTTCTTCTTTAATTGTGTGTTTAATTATGATTTTATTTGTGGGAATAACCTTCTTTATCTGATATTTGGGTATTTACTTGCTTTTATATAAATTAATCTGTTATATATTTTAATGTGTTTTAGAATATAGCATGCTCTGCTTGAAATGTATGGAAAGGTTTTCCTCTTAAGATGTTTATATTTTAGTCAAAATGTAATTTAGACTTTTTCAGAATTTTCATTTCACTAACAAATTCTTAAAAACTCTTATTTGTTTTAAGAATGGAATTAATGACTTCTTTTTTGTTTTGTCTTTTCTGTCCTTTCTGACTTGCTTTCGTGGATATTCACACCAGGAGGACAAAGTGGTTAGAGTCTTTTTTCTGTCTAATATTATTTTTTTCTTATTATTATTGCTAATTTTAATCTTATAGCTATATTTAATTTACATACTTCCATGTGTTTTGTTATAGTTCTAGTGCATGATAATTGCTAAACATTAATATATTTAAGCATGCTATCTGATTTTACTAAAAAATGCATATTTTACTACATTACAGATTGAAATTTAATGACTTTATTTGATTCTTAAAGAGGCTTGTATCCTTAGAATTTCATATTTTTTTAAAGGAGATATTCTATCATTCCTCATTGTGATAAGAAATCCTTTAATCTTATTATGTTTCCCTAAACTCATTATTGTACTGGTGAGAGTTTTTAAAAGGTTTGGAGTTAACATAAAGATTCAACCTTTGTAATAATGAGTCATATAAAACATTGAACATGGATTTTCTGAAGTATATATTTGCAGTTAAGTACTTAATATAATTTTATTTTTATTAATAATTGTTTTAGAGATTGGTAAGATATGTAACTCATAACCTCATCAGATATAATTAGAATTTAAAAATAATTATAAAGAATTTGATTATATGCCAGGTTTTAATACTCTGTTAGTGTCTACCCTTAGAAGCCTGATTTGGATAGAGGTTTGCTCTGGAGACGGGTGGCTTCCTCCAAACATAGATAAAATCTTTCTATTCTGATTTTTTTGATCAGTCAGACTAAAACTTGAAGTATTTTCAAGTTTTCCAAACTCAAATTGGCATAAAAGCCAAGGAGAACATCCTTTAGTTGACATCTAAATAGTGCTTACTTTTTTGCCAGAATCTTCTCATTCTTTTCAGGCTTCAGTTACTTATTAGGTTGTGGATAATGTAGGTGTTGGCAAGTATAGATATCGGTTTAGGATAAAATCTCTGAGCAGAAGAAAAGATACTGGGACTATCTTCTTTTTCTCTCTACAGGAATTCTAACAGACTTTTGAGGCAGTTTTGAAGATGTACAGATCAATTACTGTAGATATGTCTCAGACTGTGCATCATCATTCTCCTCAATCCAGAACAGGTTCTCTAGAGATCTCTCAGCTTTCTATCACGCAACCTTATTATCTTACTCTTAATTAGTGCAATTCAGGCAATTCAAAACCTTTAGAATCTCTAGTGGTACTTTTGTGTTTAGAGATAACACAACATACAGAATGGTGTGATAATTGTCTGTAGTTTTCATAATGAATTGATAATTGTCTGTAGTTTTCGTAATGAATTCTGACACCTATTTCAGAAATGAGATACTTAGTGATAACTCAGCTGTAGAAATGATGTTCTTCTACTGAGAAGATTTCATAATGTAGCAGTCTGTATTTTAAAACACAGATTGACTAACAGATAAAGATATACGAGTTTTATGTGGATTTGGAACATTGCCAATAAAATTCAATAAGGCTTTTTATGATACTCCTTATGCAGCACTCTTCAATAGAACTTTTGCCAATGATGAAAATGTTTTATATCTTCAATATCCAGTACAGTAGGCTGTAGTCATATATAGCTATTCAACACTTGAAATATGGCTAGTGTGACTGAGAAACTGAAATTGAATTTTGAATTTAATTTAATTTTAATTAAGTTTAAAGAGCCATATGTGGTTAGTGGCTAAAGAAACCCCAAACTTAGATAGCAAATATTCTGTGACTGTTTGGCCTCCAAGGCAATATACTGTACTCATAGTAGCAGTACGATGTGTATACTAGCAGTGGAGATAGAGGCTGTACAGAATTCAAGAAGGGTACATTTGCTAATGCCAACCTTACATAGAGCCGAGGAGGGTAATGGATAAGGAACATTGTCCCAAGGTCAGAAACAGGGAGTGAGAATTCTAACAGTCAAGGAAGAACCTCCCAGATAGCTGAATCAGAGTCTGCTAGATAGAATAACCAAGAAAATTAAGGTATTGTTTATGTAGGGATTGCTGTGTGCTATGGACAGTTGACCACTGTATATTTTTCATTCTTCACAATTTTTTAAATTAAGAAATCATTGATATATAATCTTATGAAGGATTCACATGAGCAACATTGTGTATTCACCCATATTACCAAGTGCACCACACCCCATTGCACTCACTGTCCATCAGCATAGTAAGATGCTATAGAGTCATTATGTGTCTTCTCCATGCTGTAAGGACTTCCCATGACCTGCATATATTGTGTGTGCTGATTGTAATGCTCCTTAATCCCCTTCTCCCTCCCTCCCCACCCACCCTTCCTAACTCCTTCCCTTTGGTAACCACTAGTACCTTCTTGGAGTCTGTGAGTCTGCTGTTGTTTTTTTCCTTCAGTTTTGCTTCATTGTTATACTCCACAAATGAGTGAAATCATTTGGCACTTGTCTTTCTCTGCCTGGCTTATTTCACTGAGCATAATACCCTCTAGCTCCATCCCTTTTATTGCAAATGGTAGGATTTGTCTTCTTCTTGTGGCTGAATAATGTTCCACTGTATATATGTACCACATCTTCTTTATCCATCCATTTGATGGACACTTAGGTTGCTTCCATGTCTTAGCTATTGTAAATAGTGCTGCAATAAACATAGGGGTACATATGTCTATTTGAATCAAGGATCTTTTTTTCTTCAGGTAAATTCCTAGGAGTGGAATTCCTGGGTCAAATGGTATTTCATCTTTAGTTTTTTGAGGAACCTCCATGTTGCATTCCACAATGGTTGAACTAGCTTACATTCCAAGCAGCAGTGTAGGAGGGTTCCCCTTTCTCCGCATCCTTGCCAGCATTTGTTGTTCTTTGTCTTTTGGATGTTGGCCATCCTAACTGGTGTGAGATGATATCTCATTGTGGTTTTAATTTGCATCTTCCTGATAATTAGTGATGTGGAGCATCTTTTCATGTACTTGTTGGCCATCTGAATTTCTTCTTTGGCGACGTGTCTGTTCAGATCCTCCACCCATTTTTTAATAGGCTTATTTGCTTTTAGTGTGTTGAGGCATGTAAGTTCTTTATATATTTTAGATGTTAACCCCTTATCTGATAAGTCATTTATGAATATATTCTCCCATACTATAGGATGCCTTTTTGTCCTGCTGATATTTTTGGATGTTAACCCCTTATCTGATAAGTCATTTATGAATATATTCTCCCATACTGTAGGATGCCTTGTAGTTCTGCTGATGGTGTCTTTGCTGTACAGAAGCTTTTTCAGTTTGATGTATTCCCATTTGTTCATTTTTTCTTTTGTTTCCCTTGCCCAAGGAGGTGTGTTCAGAAAAAGTTGCTCATGTTTATATTCAAGAGATTTTTGCCTATGTTTTCTTCTAAGAGTTTTATGGTTTCATGACTTACATTCAGGTCTTTGATCCATTTTGAGTTTACTTTTGTGTATGGAGTTAGACAATAATCCAGTTTCATTCTCTTAGATGTAGCTGTCCAGTTATGCCAATACCAGTTGTTGCAGAAGCTGTCATTTCCCCATTGTGTATCCATGGCTCCTTTATCATATATTAATTGACCATATATGTGTGGGTTTATATCTGGGTTCTCTATTCTGTTCCATTGATCTATGGGTCTGTTCTTGTGCTAGAACCAAATTGTTTTGATTACTGTGGTTTTGTAGTAGAGCTTTAAGTCAGGGAGCCTAATTTCCTCAGCTTTATTCTTCCTTCTCAGGATTGCTTTAGCTATACGGGGTCTTTTGTGGTTCCATATGAATTTTAGAATGGTTTTCTCTAGTTCATTGAAGAATGCTGTTGCAATTTTGATAGGGATTGCATTGAATTTGTAGATTGCTTTAGGCAGGATGGCCATTTTGACAATATTAATTCTTCCTTTCTATGAGCATGGAATCTATTTCTATTTATTGGTGTCTTTAATTTCTCTCATGAGTGTCTTTAGTGTTCAGGATATCTATTGTATGTTCTTGAAGAATTAGCTCCTGCTTTCATTGATTGTATATTTTTTCTTCTCAATTTTATTTATTTCTGCTCTAATCTTTATTATATCCCTCCTTCTACTTACTTTAGGCCTCATTGGTTCTTTTTCTAGTTTCATTAACTGTGAGTTTAGACAGTTCATTTCAGATTGTTCTCTTTCTTGAGGTAAGTGTGTACTGCAATGTACTTTCCTCTTAGAACTGCTTTTGCTGCATCCCACAGGGTTTGGGGTGTTGAGCTATTTTCATTTGTCTCCATATATTGCTTGATCTCTGTTTTAATTTGGTCATTAATCCATTGATTATTTAGGAGCATGTTGTTAAGCCTCCATGTGTTTATGGGCCTTTTGGTTTTTTTTGCACAGTTTATATCTAGTTTCATACCTTTGTGGTCTGAGAAGTTGGTTGGCACAATATCAGTCTTTCTGAATTTACTGAGGCTCTTTTTGTGGACAAGCATTTGATATATTCTTGAAAATGTTCCATGTGCACTTGAGAAGAATATGTATTCTGCTGCTTTTGGGTGGAGTGTTCTGTAGATGTCTGTTAGGTCCATCTGTTTTACTGTGTTGTTCAGTGCCTCTGTCTCCTTACTTATTTTCTGTCTGGTTGATCTCTCCTTTGGAGTGAGTGGTGTGTTGAAGTCTCCTAAAATGAATGCATTGCATTCTATTTCCCCTTTTAATGATGTTAGTATTTTTTGTACATATTTGGGTGCTCCTATGTTGGGTGCATAGATATTTATAATGGTTATATCCTCTTGTTGGACTGACCCCTTTATCATTATGTAATGTTGTTCTTTGTCTCCTGTTACTTTCTTTGTTTTAAAGTCTATTTTGTGTGATATAAGTACTGCTACTCCTGCTTTTTTCTCCCTATTAGGTTTATGAAATATCTTTTCTCATCCCTTCACTTTTAGCCTGTCTATGTCTTTGGGTTTGAAGTGAGTCTCTTGTAGACAGCATATAGATGGGTGTTGTTTTTTAATCCATTCTGTAACTATGTCTTTTGATTTGTGCATTCAGTCCATTTACTTTTAGGGTGATTATCGATAGATATGTACTTATTGCTATTACAGGCTTTAGATTCCTGGTTAGCAACGGTTCAAGGGCAGCTTCCTTACTATCTAACAGTCTAGCTTAACTTGCTTATTATGCTATTTCATACACAATCAAAAGGTTTTTTCTCACTTCTTTTTCCTCCTCATCCACTTTTTAATGTATTATGTGTCATATTCTGTACTCTTTGTGTATTCCTTGACAGACTTTGTGGGTACTTGATTTAATTATGCATTTGCTTAGTAATTAATTGGTCTACTTTCTTTACACTGATTTTTTTTCTCGTGACAGCTATTTAGTCTTAGGAGCCCTTTCATCTAGAGCAGTCCCTTTAAAATTCTCTGTAGAGATGGTTAGTGGGAGATAAATTCCCTCAACTATTGCATATCTGGAAATTATTTAATCCCTGTTTCAAATTTAAATGATAATCTTGCCAGGTAGTGTATTCTTGGTTGGTGTCCCTTCTGTTTCATTGCATTAAATATTTCATGCCATTCCCTTCTGGCCTGTAAAGTTTCTGCTGAGATGTCTGCTGATAGCCTGATGGACTTTCCTTTATACATGACCTTTTTTCTCTCTGGCTTCTTTCAGTACTCTATCCTTGTCCCTGATCTTTGCCATTTTAATTATTATATGTCTTCGTGCTGTCTTCCTTTCTTCCTAGGGTCCCTTGTGTTGGGAGATCACTGCACTTTCATGACCTGAGAGACTATTTTCTTCCCTAGATTGGTGAAGTTCTCTGCAATTATTTCCTCAAAGAGACTTTCTATTCCCTTTTCTCTCTCTTCTTCTTCTGGTACCCATATAATGTGAACATTCTTCTGTTCGGATTGGTCACATAATTCTCTTATTATTCTTTCATTCCTAGAGATCCTTTTTTTCTCTCTGTGCCTCAGCATTTTTGTTTTCTTGTTCTCTAATTTCTAATTTATTTACTGTCCCCTCTGCCTCATCTAATCTGCTTTTAAATCCCTCCATTTTATGTTTCATTTCAGATACTGTAATTTTTAAAGTTTCTCTTTCTTGTCCCCCCTGAGATCTTGAATATTTTTCTGTTGCTTTGTGAGCATGTGTATGATTTTTATTTTGAAACCTTTATGAAGAAGACTGATGATTGCAATTTCACTTAATCCTCTTTCTGGTGTCTGCTGTATTTTTGTTTCTACAAAATTTTTTTGCCGTTTAATTTTTCTAGTCATTCCTATGGTATAGTAACTGTGTATAGGTGGCAACCTCTATTGCCCAGAAGCTCTAGTTTCTGGAGCTGCTGAGCACCTGGTGCAATGGTGGGTGTATCAGGCGAATGGCACTGGCACCTGCCAGATGGAAAGAGCTCTTTCCTGCTTCCTGGAGCAGTGCTTTCCTCTACTGCCAGGTCCAGTGGGCCGTTTGCAGGGAGGGGCCTCTGTGCTTTGCCCCTGTAGGTACTGTAGGCAGGGCTACTCTCTTCTGGCCTGGCACAATGGCAGGGGGTAGCAGGTGTGGAGACCCATGCCTGCCAGGAGAAAGGAGGGACAGGCCTTGTATCACTGTGGAGGCCTTGGGGTTGCATTGCCAGCCAGGGGGATAGAGAGTCTGAAGTTCCTGAAGGTTCCCAACCTGCTGGCCTGAGTGTGCCAGGACGATTTTGTCCACCTGACTTTCTCCTGTAGAGCAATCTCTGTGTAGTCTTTGGCCCTTTAGCACCTGTCTCACTGTTGGGAATTCTTTCAAAGTGCCTGCCTTTCTTTTGTCCCAGAGCGGCCGGCTGTGGGTACCTGTTCTCCACAAGTGGCTGGAATCTCAGTCTCTCTGCGTATTTTGCCTGTATTTGCCTTCCAACCCCACTAACCTCCAGGGCACCTTGTAATGTGGGCTAATGCTCCCAGAGGATATCTCCAGGTCTGGGTGTTTAGCAGTCTTGGGCTTCTTCTCCCTCTGTGCTCTGTTTCTCTTCCTCCTGCCTGTGAGCTGGGGTTGGGGGAGGGCTTGGGTCCTGCCAGATCATGGCTTTGCTACTTTACCCTTTTCTGTGAGGTCATCTCTTTTCCCCAGATGTAGGCAAATTGTTCTGCCAGTCTTCAGGTTGCTCTTCAGGATTAGTTGTATTTGCTGCATTTTTGTGTTTTATGTGATTTTGGGAGGAGGTTTCTGCCTCACTTCTCACACTGCCATCTCTTTCCCCCTCCTCCTCATTCTTCTCATTTCTGAGTGAGAGGTTTTGTTGCAGTTACCTTTTTCTTTCTCCACCATTGTGTATGAGGTGTGTTGGGAACTGGTAGCTTGTCGTTTGTGTATGGGGCAGTGGTTCACAAGGATCCATACTCAACGATGATGGAAGGATTTGCTTTACTTTAGAGGTTCTAGATTCAGGGCTAGATTTTATAATTAGATGAGACTTTGGGATTATCTCCCTTATGGAGGAGGTGAATGTGTTACATGTAAAACATATGTATGGAACTTTGAATAAACACATTGAAAGAGCTGATTGTTCTAGACCCTCTTCAATCACTAGCCTAACAGACATTTTAACTTTCTTATCTCTTGCAGTCCTCAAGTGAAGGACATGAGAAATATAAAAATTTTAGCTTTCCTTGCAACTTGGAATAGGTATGTGATATAATTCTAACAAATGAGATATAAAAAAATATATGAGGGCTGCTAGGAAGTCATAATATAAGAGGGAAGATGTAGCTGACACTACCTTTTAAAGCAAAAGTGATGCTTAACCTTCATTCATTTGTGAAGATGAGAGAAATATCAGTGTATTTAAGTCACTAGTAATGACATTGTTGACACACTGAGCTAACTCTGTGGGACACCTTTCTTCAATGTGAGAATAATCCCCACCCCCTGTCTGTTTTCTCCACCAGTAATCAGATTTTCTATTACTTACTGCCAAAAGCGTTTGTAATGGACACCTTAGCAGAGATGCAATGTGCAGCAAGGAAACCATACAAACATCTAGAGCTGTGCTTCAGAAATACGGAAGTGGAATAAAAGTGTACATGTTAAGCATTGCTCAGATACTCATCTATGTGTTTTTGCCTCTATAAATGTTTGAAGAATTAGGATAACTTAACACAATGTAATACAAACATTTAGAGTCATATATTACAAATCACCTTAGGTTGCAAACAGCAAATTAATATGAATATGTTATCTTGGAGATTGACTGTGTCCTTAAATATGGGCCTATCTTACTTCACATAGAATCAAAGTAAAGGGAATGAATTATTCTCTATAAAATTTGGATGTTTCTCAGACTTTTTAGGATGTGTGAAACCAGGTAATTAAACTTCTATAGTAAACCATTTGCTTTAGGTTACAACATAATCTATCTTTAATAAATAGTGAGCTACTCATGCCTAGTGAGAGCATAGTGGAATTATTGTATTGGGAACAAAATGATGTTCATTTCTCTATCTAGAGATCATATTATCTGTTTATTTAAAGTCCACTTTAATGCGGATCTTAAATTATTCCTCTTTCTCTTTTTACAGTAGTAATTAGTTCTCTTAGGTTACCAGTATCTCTTGAGACAATAATAAATAAAATGATGATTATTATTGAAATGAAGAGTGTGGAAGGATGATATATGACATGTAGTATTTCTCACATTTTAGAAGTATAAAGGTTATCTGTTGGATTGCAACTGCAGCTATATTTAGAGCAAGGTGCTCTTTGTTTTCACTGCAATCTGATGCCTTTTCTGATTTAAGCACATTGTCCAGGCTTCCATACCATGTATGTATGTCTAGCTACCCAATGTTATTCTCATATGGGAGTTGGAATTCAGCATATACTTAAAAGTATTTTTCAATTTATAGTGCATTTTATTGTTCCATTTCATCTGGGCAATAGTTGTGTAGAGCTGCATTCCTTCCAGTTAACACTGTTTTAACAGACTAATTTATTTGCTTTTGCATTCCTATTTAATAATACAGTAACATGTATGACCTTAGTAAAATTGTCCTAGAAACTGAGCATAACAGCTCTGTTGGGGCCAAGCTTTTATAATGAAATCACAAGTTTAAATTCTACTATTCCCATTCTGCCTGTTTTATTGTAAGCCTGACAAAGACCTGAATTCTTATATTGTTCAATGTAATGCAACACAGTGTAATATGAACATCTAGAGTTTTTCAATAGAGAAGTATTTTGGACTGTATTATTTAGAGAACATACAATTCAACAAGATTATAGAAAAAATTCATTTGGAAAGCAGGAAGAGTTTAGAGTAAATCAAAAGATAAAGGCTGCTGAATTTTTTGAATATATTATATATTCTTAATTTAGTGAAAAACGTATACTTCTAAAATTTATTCACCTGATTATCTGCATAATTTGTGTAAGTGGGCAACTGACCTTGGAAAATCTGGTTATGGTCTCTTATAAACAGGACTTAAACATTCACATTGTCAAAGTTCTATGTATCTTTTCAAAGAAATGAAGTATCTTTAAAATAAAATATCCTACAGGAAAATTATAAAAATATATATGACAAATGAAAATGCTGGTAATGATAATATGTTGAAGTTTTATAGAAGTTGATATTAGTAATAAGAACTGACTTAAAGTGATTTTCAGTTTAGTTACAATAGAGTTCAGAGGAAGTTGGAGAGACTACACTAAATATTTACAATTGCAGCAAAGGTAACAAGAGCAGAGACAGGTCATACATTCTGATTATATATTTTGCCACTTTCCCATCTTTTAGATAATTTTTCCTTTGATCAAATTATTACAATTGTGTATTCCATTCCATCCAATCTATAAGTGAAAATGAAATCTGTTTCTTTGTCTTCTAAGGAATTCCCATAACTTCTAACTCCCGTAGATGAGAGCTTATGAGCTCCTGAGATAGTACAAGTGTCAGTGGCTAATGGGGTGATGGATTTGAGAATAGAGAGCTAAAATTCAGTAGTTTGGTGGTTGAATAAAGAGGATAGAAAAGATAGAGGAGTCCATGATGATAATTAGATTTTTGCATTGAATGAGGATATTTGTGCTCCCAGCATATGGAAGATAGAGGGAATATTTGGGACAGGAAGATAGCACAATTATTTTAGTTATGGAGATAATTAAATTTGAAGAGCTTTTAGGAAACTTTTAAGAAAGAGATGTTTGTTAGGAATAACAGCCAACTTTTATTAAATAATATGTGTGAAGAGCACTGAACGTTTTACCATGTATCATTTCATTCATTCTCATGACAACTTCTCTCTAACAGTGAACTGTGGGAGAAGGTATAATATGGACTGAGGTGGGATGCAGCATGAAGTGGCTAAGAACATCAAGTCTGCTCCCAGAATGCCTGAGTTTAAAGCCAGGCTTTATCACTTTGCTGACTACATTATTGGGCAAATCACTTTGCATTTAAGCCTCACTTTTCTCATCTCTTACATGGAGGTAATAAATAAGTATATAATAACAGTACATGGAGGTAATAAATAAGTATATAATAACAGGGCCTAACTCATAGAGTTGTTTTATTTCAGTATTGACTCCTTCTCCAGGACTCCTAGGACCCTCTTTCCTAAGTGCCTAAGGTTTACTTCCATAAGGAACGTAAAACCCACCATCATATTTCAAAAGTAAATGGCAATTTGTTGCATTTTAACATAAAGGGTAAATTAGAACCAGATATGATACTGGTTTGGTCATTCTTCTGCGATCGTCATGGGGTCCAGTGGTGATCTAACAGGTCTTGGATGTTTTCTCCCACTGTTGGCTCTGCCTAGTCTCTCCAAGGCCTTCCCTGAATTTGACTAGGACAGAGCCAGGAGAGAACGTGTTATGGGCCAGCTCTTTTTTTGTATGGCGCTGCTTGTGAGTCTTCATCCCTGGCTGAATAAACTCATTTCTTATTTTCGTGATTCCTCTTTTCATTTTCTTCTTCCTTTAAAGTGGTCTCTGCTTGTAGTTCCCCTCCCACATGAATGGTACTTTCAGTGCCCTCAACTCTTTCTTCTGCCCATTCTGACCTCCAATTCCAACGTCTCTAGAATATAGCACCTCATTATTACTGTGTTACAGTACATACAAAATGTTTATGCTTATTTTAAAGGACATTATGTATTTGAATGAGTAATATAGGGACATAGTACAAAATTCAAAAGATTAGTACAAAAATCAAAAGATTAGTGATAACGAAGTTTATTTCCTATGTGGCCCTCAGCCCCCAGTTTCCCAGTCCCTCAGTTCTTTTCCCCACATGCAACCAGTTATCACTTTCTTTTATATATTGTGAGATATTATATAGACATTCAGTTTTATACACTATTTTGTCCTTCCTTATTTCATCTCTTCCTTATATATCTTGGAAAATTTTCTATGTTGATACATATAAAAATATCACATTTACCTTAATGAATTTTTAAAATTTATTATTTTTTTATATAATTTATTTTGGTATCATTAATCTACAATTACATGTGCAATATTATGGTGATTAAACTACCCCTTCATCAGGTCCCCCCCCCACCAACCCCATTACAGTCACTGTCCATCAGCATAGTGAGATGCTATAGAATCACTACTTGTCTTCTCTGAGTTGTACAGCCCTCCCCGTGCCCCCCAACATTACGTCTGCTAATCGTAATGCCCCTTTTCCCTCTTATCCCTCCCTTCCCACCCATTTTCCCCAGTCCCTTTCCCTTTGGTAACTATTAGTCCGTTCTTGGGTTCTGTGAGTCTGCTGCTGTTTTGTTCCTTCAGTATTTTTTCTTTGTTCTTATACTCCACATATGAGTGAAATCATTTGATACTTGTCTTTTTTGGCTTGGCTTATTTCACTGAGCACAATACTCTCTAGCTCCATCCATGTTGTTGTGAATGGTAGGATTTGTTTTCTTCTTATGGCTGACTAATATTCCATTGTGTATATGTACCACATCTTCTTTATCCATTCATCTACTGTTGGACACTTAGGTTGCTTCCATTTCTTGGCTATCGTAAATAGTGCTGCAGTAAACATAGGGGTGCATCTGTCTTTTTCAAACTGGGCTGCTGCATTCTTAGGGTAAATTCACAGGCTTAATGAATTTATTGTTATATGGATGTGCCACAATTTTTAAAATCACACTATGTTTACTCTTTTGCCCTTATAAACATATTTTTGTACATAAGTCACATTGCATATGTGCATGTATACCTGTAGGATAAATTTCTTGAGGTGGACTTGCAGAACATTACAAATTTTGATGACTATGCCAAAGTACCCTAAGTTTGTATTAATTTTTATTTCCACTAAGGGCATGTGAGAGTGCTTCTTCTCACATTCTTGATAACACAGTGTATCCAATTTTTAAATCTTTGCCAAGTTTGTTGTGATTTTAATTTGCATTTATCTTATTATGAGTGATTTTAGAAGCCAATTTTGTTTCCTTTTCTTGGTACTGTCTGTTCATGCTTCCAAAGAAGAGCAAAGCTTTGCATTGTGCATAGGTTCTGCAATCAAAAGGACTTTTATTAGTAGGTACTCATTTGCATCAAGGTGTTTTTTCAAATACTAGAAGTTTCAGTGTATTTTTAAATATAAAGTTGGAGAACGAAGGGGCTAGAGTAAGGCAGAAGAGGAAAACTCCATAATTGCACTCGCTTTTGAAAAATTTTATGATAATTATGCATGTTTATTTTTCCATATGACCATTTAGAAACAGCTCGTCTAGCAAGTTCACTGCAAAGTAATTTATGTCTTAAATGATAAACAAGGACAATTTATGTGCCATCATTGGTAGCCATACTATATTTTATGAATATAAATGTATTTATTTTCAAATTGTTGTTTCAAATGTTTCTAAAAACTTAAAAGTATATGCAATTGGGATGGGGTTTATATTTTTTAAAGATAAAGACAGGTTCTATGCATCTGAAAGAGCTGTTTCCTTCTTTGATAGTATGTCAGGAAACAAAGAGAGGATGAAACCCATAATGGCAATAGGGCATAGGAAATTCCCTTTGAGTTGACATATTTGGTTTTAATTTCATGAGTTCAAATAATGGGTCTTTGTAACTAATAAGCTGTTTGTTGAAAGTTTGAATGACTGCTCCATAGGTTCCCTTTAATTTATGTTCTATTCCTTTAGTAGAGGGAGATTTTAGTTCTGATTTCATATTTTTCTTTACCAAGTAGGGCTTGCATTTTTCTCATTGTATACTTTGCTCATTCATATTAGTGTTTTTTAACAATATGAGTCCTTTAAATATTAAAGTAATTCCTTTTGACCTATGCTGTAAATATCCCAGGTGTTCATTTTTCCTTTTGTTTATTTATATGTAAAAATGTTTAATTGCCTTGTAGTTAAATTCATTGGTCATTTTAGCATCTGGGTTTTATAACACAAAGAAAATCCTCTTTACTCCAAGATGCCAAAGACAAATTCTCCCATATTCTGTCATGGCTAGTGTGTGTGTGTGTGTGTGTGTGTGTTTGTGTGAGGTATCCCATTTTTTAAATATTTAGGATTTTGACTTGTTCAGAATTAATTTTAATATAAGCTATAGGACACAGATCCAGCTTTATTTCATACTGTTACCTATTTGTCACAGTGCTACTTATTTAGTAACCGATCTTTATTCACTAATGTACACAGCCAGATTTTTCATATATGGAATTCCCATATGTATTATGGTCCATTCTGGACCCTTTAATCCTTATATTGGTTTTTCTCTTCTTGAGCCAGTACCAAATAGTACATAGTTTAATGTCTGTTCCTTTTTAATGTGGTTACTGGTACCTTATAGCACTGGTCAGTGGTCTATTAGGGAGTGGAAGTGGGAGTGGGCCCCCCTCCCTGGCTATAAGCAATAGAGGAGTGGGAGGAGAAATTATGTTGTCTGTCAAGAATAGTTAAAAAACTAACTAAAAGTTTATCATTATCTCCATATGAGATACTGAGGTACTTCTAAACCATTTGGTGATAAAATACTCCTCCCTACTGGGACAGATTGTGTCAGACCCTCCCCCCACCTCCACTGTTACAACACTGGAGCCAATTACCTCACATTGCTCTCTTCCTCTCAAAAATTTCTTGGCTATTAAAAAAATTGAAGTGATATTTACAATAAAAATTTTCAGTTTGTTTATTTACATGTAAAATGAATTCCTTTAAAAAATTGAAGTGTAATTACAATAAAATGTACAGGATTTAAGTATAGTTTGATGAGTTTTGAAAAATATGTATTTTCCACATCACCATCCCTCATCAAGATGTATATTATTTCCATCAGCCTAGAGAGTTCCCATGTCAGTTCTTCACCACCCTCTCCCAAGAGTCTATCACTTATCACCCTTCTGGCTTCTATTACTGTACATAGTTTTGCCTTGAACTTCATATATAAATAGAATCATAAATTATGTACTGTCTTCTTTCTCTCAAATCAAAGTCTATGAGATTAATTCATGTTTTTTCCTATATCAATAGTTTGTTCCTTTTTATTCCTGATTATTTATATACTGAATGAGTGCATCACAATTTGTTTATCCATTCTCCTGCTGCAGGGCATGTGGGCAGTTTACATTTTTTTTTTTTGGCTATATCAAATGCAGGTGCTATAAGTACAAACATTTGTATTACAGGTCTTTGGTGGGCCTATATTATTATTTCTCTTTGATAAGCACTGAGGAGTTAGAGTTGCTGGGACAAGAAGTTTGGTATATGCTTAACTTGAATTACAAACAGTTTTCCAAAGTTCAGATATAATTTTAACTTCCATCAGCAATACATGAAAGTTATGTTGCTCCACAACTTCACCAGCATTTGGTGTTGTCAGTCTTTTCATTTGATTTATTCCAGTGAATGTGGAGTGATTTCCACTTCCCTCATGACTAATGATGTTGAGTAGCATTAGTGTTCACTGGCTGTGCATATTATGTATATTGTGAAATGTATGCTTAAATCTGTTCATTTAAAATTTTCATTTTTGTCTTTTTTATTATGGATTTGCAGGCATTCTCTCTATATATTCTAGATATAAGTATCAAATCTATATATTGAGTATATTTTCTCTCACTGTATGGCTTGCCTTTTTATTTCTTAGTGCTATTTTTTGGGGGACAGAAAAATTTAATTTTGATGTACTCCAGTTTATTAACTTTTTTCTTTTACTGTTAGTGTTTCTCGTAGCCTAAGGTATCTTTGCCTACCCCAAGGCTGCAAGGTAAGTCTCTTGGCCATACTTGCTCCTTTGTTTTTCCTTCTGTGTTAGAATCAGTTTGTTCAGTTCTAAATGAATCATATAAGTATTTATTTACTGCTATCACATTAAATTGTGGATAGATTTGAGAATTGTCATCTTTATGATATTAAGTCTTCATATTCAAAATTAGAATATTTTTTTATTTATTCATCTTTATATCCTCTAGTGGCATTATTTATATTAATTTTGCATACTTCTTGAAAATTTTATTTTAAAATTATAAATGAAGTATTTTATTACTTTTTCTACTTATTTTAATTCAATAGTATGTTGATTTTTGTATGTTATTATATACAGCGACCTTTCTAAATTATACTGTTTATTAGAATTTTTCAAATGTTTCTCTTGAGTTTTAACCATATAAAACCACATGACCTGAAAATAATAATATAATTTACCTCCTCCTTCCTGATTTATTTCTCCTGTTTAATTGCATTAGCTGGAACCTTCAGAACAATGTGAAATAAAAATATATTCACTTATATAATTAAAATAATCTACATGAGTTGTTACTTTGTTGTATTTTAAAATTTACTTTACAATGGTATGATTACTTTTAGTTCTTCCCCCTGCCCTGTACAACATGCAAATATGTTTCTATTTCTGTTGCAGATTTATCCCGGAATTGTATGTACTAATTGTCTACTTCATGGTTTTTGAGAGTTATAAGTCATCCAACTGTTTTACTTGTCTTTTGCTGCCTTTTGGCCAGTTTCATTTCTAAGGATAGTCACTGAGATGTTAGTGTAGGAATTTTTGGTCACTTAATAAAGTGGTTAAGATAGGGTTGGATGGAGTATGGGGATAAAAAGTCAGATGACTTTTTACTTCAACGTGATGTAAAATTTTTGTAGAGATCCAGGAAGATAATGAAAAGAAAATATTTTTCTGAGTTTGCCTTTATTTAGGAGTTTTTTCCCTTTATCTATTGATATCATTACATGATTTTTCTCCACTAATTTGCTATGTGGTAAATAAAAATCTTTGATTTTCATAAGCAACTTTGCATCTTTAGGGTAAAATTCACTTGGTTATAATATAATATTCTTTAAAAAATATATGCCTATTTCTGATTTGATTTACTAATATTTTATAGAGAATTTCTTCATCTGTGTTCATGAAGAATATTGACCTGTAATTTTCGGTTTCTCAGTGTCCTTTTCTGGTTTTGGTTTCAAGTTTGTGCTGATCCTGTAAAATGAATGATTTTATTCCTTATCTGTTTTTCCAAAAGAGTTTATTTCTTCCTTACACTTATAGCAGAATTCACCAGTGAGGCCAGCTCAGTTTAAGAGTTCTCTGTGGGGAGTTAAAAAATTATGTGTTCAATTTTAAAGATATATGGAGACATTCAGATTATTTATTATGTATTTTGGTAAGTTTGTTTTTGAGGGAAATTGTAAGTTGTTGAATTTGTTACCATAAAGCTGGTCATCATAATCACTTATTAACCTTTCATGTTGATGTGATCTGTAAAGATGTCCCCTCTTTCATGCTTACTACTGATCATTTGTGTTTTCTCTTTCTCTATCACTGTTTCTGTCTACCCAATCAGTCTTGGCAGAAGTGAATCAATATTTATTTTATTAGTTTTTTTGTCTGTGTTTTGCTTTGTTTATTTTTTGTTCAGTTGTTTTATACTCTTATCTTTATTATTTCCTTCCTTCTACTTTGGCTTTATTTTGTTTCCTTTTCTAGCATCTTAAAGTAGAAGCATTATTTTTATAATTTTAACAGTTTTAATTTTCTATAATTTTAATAATCCTTATTCTATACTGTTCCTTTTGATAACTGGCATTTAAAACTATAAATTTCCTACTAAGAACTCCTTTAGCTACATCACATAAATTTTGATATGTATGTTTACATTTTATTACCAGGTTCAACTATTTTTAAAAGTTCCCTTGTTGATTTTTAAATTTGACCCATAGGTTACTTTAAAATGTGTTGCTTTATTTCCAAATATTTGGGTATATTTTAGACATCTTACTAATTTCTAATTTAAGGCCATTGCAGTCAGAGAGTGTGCTCTGAGATTTTGATCCTTTGGAATTAATACTGAGACAGCATATAGTCTTTCTTGATTAATGTTCTGTATATACTCGGGAAGAAGATGATTTCTGATGTTGTTGAATGTATGTTTCATATACATCAATTAGATTAAGTTGTTAATGACCTGGTTCAACACTTCTAAATCATTACTGATTTTTTGTGTACTTATTTTATAAGTTGCTGAGGGAGAGGTATTAAAGTCTCATAGCTCTGGATTCATTTACTTTTCTCTTTAATACTGGCAATTTTGCGTCATCTGTTGGTGAGCTTTTTTATTAGGGCCCTCACATTCAAGATTGTGAATGTGAATGTTTTCTTAATGAATTGACCTTTTTAATTGTCATAATGTGTTTCTCTTTCTGTTTGGTTAACACCCAATTTTGATGTCTACTTTTTTTGATATTAATGTAGCCACACCAGCTTTCTATGCTTAGTGTTTCTGTGGTAGATCTTTTGCTATTCTTTTACTTTGAAACTGTCTTTGTTTTTGTTGAAAGTTTTGGCACAAAAGTAGACAAATCCACAGAGTTAGGAGACTTTAACATTCCTCTTCAGTAACTGATAAAATAAGCAAGCAAGTACCCCACATGTCTCATGTTTACAATGAATTTCTTCTAAATAACATCTAATTGAGTCTTGCTTTTTGTATCCTGTCTGGTAATCTCTGCTGTTAATGAGTCTATTAACATTTAATGTAATTATTGATATGTTTAAGTCTACTGTCTTTGGTGTTTTTCTCCTCTTTGTCCTCTCTGTTCTTTGTTCCTCTGTTTCTCCTTTCTTGTAAGTGCTTTTTTTAGTTTGTTTTATCTCTATTGACTTTTTTAGTTATATCTCTTTCTGTTATCTTTATTATGGATTGCTTAAGAGATTACAGTATGCATCTTTAACTTATCACAATCTACTTTCAAAATATTCTCTTACTTCATGAATAATGCAAGGCTCTTACATCATGTTACTGCCTGTGGGCACCCTCCTGCCTTTTGTGCTCTACATGCCTTTACCTGTATGTGCTAGAAACCCCACATTACACTGTTATTAAAATTAACTGTAAGTCATCAACAGTTTTTAAAAATAAATTTATATGTGTCTGTGTATGTGCATATAATTAAGTTGAAACAACAGTCTTTCATTAACATGTTTGTTCTTTCTGGTATTCTTTATTCCTTTTTGTAGAACCAGATATCTTTCCTTCAGTCAAAATCTTTTAATACTTCTTGTAGTGCAGGTCTGCAGGAGATGGAATGTTTCAGTTTTTGCTCATTTGAAATGTTCTTATTTCGCCCATATTTTTGAAGGATACATTGGCTGGATTTAGAATCTGCATTGAATGGTTTTTTGTTTTAGCACTTTTAAACTTTTTAACATATTTAGTTCTTTCATTGCCTTCTGGACTTCTATTTTTATGTCAAACACTAGACGACTACTGCTTATTATTCATGGAAAGACCTTGATTATCTGCAGATTTTCTCTAAGTCCTCCTGTCCTGCCCCTGTACCTCAACTGGTACTCTATGCCTGTTCCTCAGAAGGGGTCTCTCAGTTTTCCCGTCCATCCCCAAAATATAGATAGCCACACTCTCATATTAAGTCCAAGTGAAGGTGTACCAAGTATAGCAAAGAAAGGTACCCTTTCATTGAAGGTATAGAGTTTTCTGTATCCTAGATTGTGCATCATTATCAATTCAACACAGCTGTGTAGGCCTACGGCTTTACTTTTTTTTATCTTTGTGTTGTACCTGCATACATATTAAAATCTTAAACACACAGTGTCGGTTCTGGAGCATACCACTCTGGTTTGTAACTCCATCTTCATTTTTGGTATCTCGGCTTTTACTTCCTGTGTACTCAGCTTTGTATTTAAATTAATTTTTGTAGGGAGGATAATTTTCAGATTATTTTCATATGCCATCATCCTGGTTTTAATGAGCTTTGACTTGAGTTCCTTGAGATAATTTGTGATTAGAATATTTTTAGTTTTAATACGTATTATATTTTAGTGAAGATGTAATTCTATACAACAATGGATAATATAGATACTTGGACATCAAAGACCTGTTAATCACAAAGCTACATTTTAACGAAGGGAACAGTCCAAGAACAAATAGCTTGTTCCATATTTTCACTAGCGTGAATTGACCTATCCAGTTTACTAGCTTTGAAATTGTGCTTGTAAGGCTAATTATTTACTAGAAATGATTTACCTAAGTTCTTTGACAATATGAAGAAATGCCAAACTGTATCCTGGTATTGAAAAGAATGTGGCTTTGATTTCTTTCAGATCTTACCTTGGACTAATTTTGACCTCTTGTGAGCAGTTATGAATTGGTTGGCAGGAGTAACCTTTTTCTCTGTAGAATTTTTACTTAAAGTTTGGCTCAATTTTAGTTTTTGACTGATTTTAATTTGAGAATTGGTTTTTATATGGAATCAGTAGTTTGGTATGTTTTTGGGAGGGCTTAGGGGATTCTTGAAACATAATGAATGGTCTCAAACAAGTTTTGCCACCTAAAATGACTCCTATGAAAGTTTCTTTTTTTTCCTGTATTTTACCAGGGGTGATATTTAGCTAGAACAGAATCTTATAGTCCTTTGTGAACAGGCATGTATTATCAGTTATTTGGCTTGTATTCCTCAGATAAATACTCCATTTTACCTATGAGATCAACTGAATGTAAACCAAATTCTAAGGATGAAAGGTAGATTATGGGGAACTCCTATGGCTTTAAATATTATGTGCATGTTTACTAATGTCTTAGTTCATCTGGGCTATTATAACAAAGTACCATAGACTAGCTGGCTTATAAACAACAGAAATTTATCTTCACAGTTCTGGAAACTGGGATGTCCGAGATCAAGGCATTGGCAGATTCCGTGTCTGGTGAGGACTCACTTTCTGTGTCATAGAGGGCATCTTTTCACTGGGTCCTCACCTGGTAGAAGTGGTGAGGGATCCCTATGGGGTTTCCATAAGGGCATTAATCCCATTCATGAGGGCTCTGCCATTATAATTTAATCACACCTAAAGGCTTAACCTCCTAATACCATCACCTTGGGGATTAAGAGAGATATTTAGTCCACAGCGGCTAATGTTTTCTAAATGTGTATTCTAATCCTCACCTGTGCTGTATAGTCATGTATCCAGCTTTCTACTTGACATCTCTTTTGGATATATAATAGATATATCAAATTTAATATGCACTCCCCAAAAGAACATCATTGAATACCCTGTTCCTTGATCCCAAAGCCTAGGCATAATCCTATATTATTCCCCTTTCTTTACACAATTGGACTTTATCACTAAGTCCTGTTGGCTTTTCCTCTAAAATATATCTTTCCATTTCTATTTTTATCATTTTACTCTAGGCCACTATTTTCTGTCATTTGGACTCCAGCAATAGCTTCCTAATTAGTCTCTCTACTTCCTTCTCCAACTGAGTCTCCATTCATCTTTTGGGGAGATCTTTCAAAATGGAATCAGATTATGTCACTCCTGTGCTTAAATTCTCAAGTTCTTTCTCACACAACTTCTTACTGGGGCATGCAGGGAAGGCGATACCCATCTGGCTCTGGCTGTCTTTTTGACATCATCTCATACCCTTTTTAATATCATCTCATACCATTCTCCCCTCATTTCTTTTTTCTGTTCCCAAAGCCACCAGGTCCTTCCCTTCGTATAGGCATTCACATATGTTGCTTCCTCTACCTGGAATGCATTTCATCAGTTTTCCATGTGGAGGGCTCATTCTCATCTTTGGTACCAGCTCACCTGTCACCACTTCAGAGAGGCTTTCTCTAACTGTGCTCTGTAGGGTGTTACTCCCATTCAATATTGCTTACTGTCTGTCCTATTACTCTTAATTTTCTTAAAAAAACATATGTGTATCTTGTTTATGTATTTATTTACTTATTTATTGTCTTTCTCACTGGTCTGTAAGCCCCATGGAAAATAACTTGTCTATCACTACATCTCTAATAAGTAGCATGGGGCTTGGCACATTGTAGTGGTTTCAATAACTATTTGTGAATATATGAATAATTGAATTAAGTAGATATTTCCTGATAGCATTAATTTTTCTGTGCCCTCAACCAAAAATGACATTATGAAATAACAAAAGACATAAAATGACATAATTACTTTATTATTTTTAAGATATAACAGCATCATAAAAACAAAATTTTACATTTCAATCACTTGATTTACTTAAAAATTTAAAAAATTACATAAGGCGTATCAAATAAGCTTAGATAAGACGGACTCCATCAGGCCAAGTGATTCTTCCTCTGTCAACATCAGTTTTCCAATTTTTGCTCAAGTCATTTGGTATTAAGAGAACTTATAGAATAAAAGTGAAAAGTTCAGTTAGGTATTATGACAATCATCTCTTTATCATGTATTGTCCACTCTTCAGTGTGCCTTCCAAGGTATTTTTTTATCTGTGTCTTAGGTACCAATTGTCTCTGGGAACAAAATATAGTACCTTCCTTAAGTCTAACAGAGTGCTTAGTGGCCCAGAGTCTATTTCTTAATATTTCGGACCAGGTCTTTATAAGTGCCATAATCGTGCATCTTGTGGTTTGTTTCACTTTTGAGGGCCATTCTAATTATATTGGATGATGGAACTAGATTAAATTGGGCATAGGTGAGAAAGCTATGTCCTTATCTGGAGCCCTCTAGTAGATCTGGGTAATCTACTATAATGGGAATTCAGATTTGGTGCTTTGTACAGCACACTCTCTGGATCGACACTATCTGAAAGCCCACCAGAGTGTAATCAGTCTGAGAGCTGAACAAATTGGATCTCTAAGAATAGCTCTGTGTTAACTCTAGCATCAACAGAGTAACTGACCTGGGCTTTCAGTGAATAGGTAGTGATACTTCAGGGACTTATGTCTGCTAGGCAGGATGTGCATTGGTAGCTGGGTTAACTTTTTGTCCAGAATTTATTTTTAGGTATTTATCATAAGAGAATTTGCTGAGTTGTTTGTTTGCCTTTTAAAAATGCCAGCACATTGTGCTTCTTGGAATTGAGGGTATGCTTATTTAGTTAAGATGGCACCAAAGGAGGCTAGTGCGAACCTAATAGCATAGTATTGGAATTTATTGTGATGTTGAAAAAGCAGGGAAGTGGCCAAATAAAAGATAATAATCATTAGGAATATACTGAAAGTAGCCCATACAAGAGCCCAAGTTCATGAAAATCTAAGAACCTTGACTTCAATAAATATATTTGGTTTGGGGAGAGGACAGGGTAATAGAGAAAGCTAGTAATTTCTACTGAATTTTAGTTACCTTGGCATATAAAGCCACTCATCATTGGGAACTTTTTTCTCTTGTGTTCTAATTTTTAAAATCATTGCAGTAACATATACAAACATAAACTTTACTGTTGTGACTATTTTTAAGTATACAGTTCCGTGGCATTAAATACATTCATACTGTTGTGCAACTGTCACCATCATCCATCTCCACAACTCTTTTTATCTTATAAAACTGAAAATCTATACCCATTAACCAGTAACACCCTTTCCTCATCTCCTGGCAACCACCATTCTACTTTCTATCTCTATGAGTTTGACTACTCTAAGTATCCAATATAATTGGAATTGTGCAGTATTTGTCCTTTTGTGTTTGGCTTATATCACTGAGCATAATGTCCTCAAGGGTCATCCACATTGTAGCACATGTCAGAATTTTCTTCCTTTTTAAGGCTGCATAATGTTCTTGCTTATCCACCTATTTGTGGTTGGACACTTGGGTTGCTTCCATGTTTTAGCTATTGTGAATAATGTTGCTGTGAACAAGGTTGTACAAATATCTCCTTGATGCCCTGCTTTCAACTATTTTGGCTATATACCCAGAAGAAGAATTGCTGGATAATATAATTCTGTTTTTAATTTTTTAAGGGACTGCCATTTTGTTTTTCACAGTGACTATAATATTTTACATTCCTACCAACAGTGCATAAATATTTCAATTTCTCTACCTCCTCACCAATATTTGCTATTTTTTGTTTTTTTTGATACTAGCCATCTTAATGGGTGTGAAGTAATTTCTCATAGTAGTTTTGATTTCCATTTCTCCAATGATTTCAAGTGAGGTGGTGATACTGTGATTTATAATAAGAAATACATATTTAGTCTTTGTCCTGTTTCTGGCACAGTTACTAAAACCTTTGGAATTTCCTAAGTGATGAGAGTGATCAAGGTGTCTTTTGTTATGTTAATGAAGAGACTTTAGAACTGTACCTAAAGATGGAACTAGGTTGCCTGGGGAACCAACCATGCAATTAGAGGGTTAGGACTTTCAGTGTTACCCCCGACCTCTGGAAGGGAAAAAGAGCTGGATGTTCAGTCAGTCACCAGTGAACAATGATTTAATCAATCATGCCTATATAATGAAGCCTCCATAAAAACCCCAAAGGGGTTTTGGAAGCTTCCAGGTTGGTGAACATTTGGTGAGCCTGGAGAGGTATGGAAGCTCTACACTTCTTCCCACATACCTCGTCCTATGGACTCTTCCATCTGGCTGTTCTTGAGTTACATCTTTTTATAGTAAATTGGTGATCTAGTAAGTAAGATGTTTTTCTAAGTTCTGTGTGCTGCTCTAGCAAATTAATTCAACCTGAGGAGGAGGTCATGATTACCTCTAATTTATAGTCAGTCAGTCAGTTAGTCAGAAGTTCAGGTAACAACTTGGACTTGGAATTGCCATCTGAAGTGGAGGGTGGTCTTGTGGAACTGAGCTCTTTGCCTGTGGAATCTGATGCTGTCTTTGGGTAGATAATGTCAAAATTGAGTTGAATTCTTGGTCACCATGCTAGTGTCAGAGAATTCCTTTTTGGTGTGGGGAAGCCTATAACCACTCCCTGTACCCCTACTCCCAACGCACATACACATTGGAACTGGGTCCAGGAACCCAAGAGATTGAGCATCTTTTCATGCACTTATTGGCAGTTTGTGTATCTTCTTTGCAGAAATACCTGTTCAAATCCTTTTTCTATTTTTGAATTGGGTTGTATGCTTTATTATTGTTGAATTATAGGAGTTCTCTATATATTCTGGACATTATTCACTTAAATATGTAATTTGAAAATATTTCCTCCCATTCTGTGGCTTGCCTTTTCTTCTATGTTGATAGTGTCTTTTGATACACAATTAAAAAATTTTAATGAAGCCAAATTTGTCTAGCTTTTCTTTATTGTCTCTGCCTTTTGTGTCACATCCAAGAAATCCTTGCCAAATCCAATGTCATGGAGTTTTACCCTATGTTATTTTCTAATTTTTTAATAGTTTTAGGCCTTACATTTAGGTCTTTGACCATTTTGAGTTAATTTTTGTATATGGTTAGATAAGGGTTCAACTTTATTCTTTTGTATCTGGCTATCTAGTTCTCCCAGTGCCATTTGTTGAAAAGACTGTCTTGGCACCCTTTTAAAAAATATTTGACTGTATATGTGAGGGTTTGTTTCTGGACTTCCTTTCTATTCCATTGGTCTATATCTATCTTTATGCCAGTACCACACTGTGTGACTACTGTAGTTTTGTAGTAAACTTTGAAATCACGAAGTGTGAGTCCTCTAGCTTTGTTCTTTTTCAAGGTTGTTTAGGCCATTCAGGAACCCTTAAGATACCTATGAATTGTACAATGTGTTTTTCTATTTCTGAAAAAAATATTATCAGGGTTTTATTAGGGATTACACTGAATCTGTAGATTGCTTTGGGTAGTACAGCATACCTCAGAGATATTTCAGGTTTGATTCTGTACCACTGCAATAAAGCAAATATTGTAATAAAGTGAGTCAAATGAATTTTTTGGTTTCCTAGTGTATACAGAAGTTATGTTTACACTATACTGTACTCTAAGTGTGTAATACATTATTCCTAAAAAAACAATGTACATGCCTTAATTAAAATATATTTTATTGCTAAAAAAGTGCTACCATCATCTGAACTTTTGGCAAGTTGTAATCATTGATCACAGATGACCAGAACAAATAAAATAACAATGAATAACTTTGGAAATATTGTGAGAATTATCAAATTGTGAAACAGACATGAAGTGAACAAATGCTTTTAGAAAATGGCACTGATAGACTTGCTTAACTTGGGTTGCCACAAATTTTCAATTGGTAAAAAACTCAGTATCTGTGAAATGTAATAAAGTATAACATAACCAGGTATGTCTGTATTTGGGATATTTGTCTATATATTTCTTTTCTGGTGGTATTTTTATCTGGCTTGGTACCATGATGTCATTGTGGCCTGAAAGAATGAGTTAGGAAGTACTCCTTCCTCTTTAGTTTTTTAGAAAATTTGACATCTTAGTAATATCAAGACTTCCCCATCCATGAACATGAGATGTATTTCTATTTTTTTATGTCTTCTTAATTTCTTTCAGCAGTGTTTTATAGTTTAGATTGTACAAGTCTTTAACCAGTGTGGTAAAGTTAATTCCTAAGTATTTTATTCTTTTTGATGCTGTAGTAAGTGGAATTGCTTTTGTAATTTCCTTTTCAGATTGTTCACTGTTAATGTACAGAAATACAGCTGATTTTTGTGTGTTGACTTTGTATCCTACTTTGCTGAATTCATTTAGTAGTTTATTTCTTCATTTGACTTGGAGTTACTGTCTAGTGTCCTTTCATTTCACCCTGCAGGATTCCTTTTAGCATTTCTTGCAGGGCAAGCCTCATAATGAACTCCCTTTGCTTTTGTTTATCTGGGGATGATTGATTTCTTTCTCACTTTTGAGTGACAGATTTGCTGGATATAGGATTCTTGTTTGACAGTTTTCTCCTAGCATTTTGAATATATCTGCCACTGCCTTCCATCCTCAAGTTCCTGATGAGAAATCTGCTTATGATGCTATTGAGGATCCTTTGTATGGGAGAAGCCACTTATCTGTTGCTGTTTTCAAAATTTTTATCTTTATCTTTGGCTTTAGGAAGTTTGATTGTAATGTGTCTTGGTGTGGGTTTCTTGAAGTTCATTTTACTTGGAGTTGATTGATTTTCTTTGATGTTTATGGTCATGTATTTCATCAAATTTGGGAAATTATTTCTTCAGTATACTACTCTCTGTCCCTTTTTCTCACTCTTTTGGGACATTCAAAATAGATATGTTGGTTTGCTTGATGGTGTTACACAGATCCCTTAGTTCTGTTCACTTTTCATTATTCCTTTTTCTTTCTGTTTCTCAAACTCAATGATATCCACTGTTCTATCTTCACATTTGCTGACTCATTCTTCTGTCTGCTCAAATAGGTCTTGGAATTCTTCCTCTGGTGAAATTTTCATTTACGGTATTGTAGTTTTCAGCTCCAGAATTTCTTTTGGGTTTCTATTTAGGTTTTCTTTCTTTTTATTAATATTTCCATTTTGTTTGCGTTGTTTTCTTGACTCTTCCCACATCTTCCTTTAGTTCTTTGACCATTTTTATGATGGTTGTTCTAAAGTCTTTGTATAGTAGATCTGTCATCAGGTCTTTCTCATGGACAGTTTCTGTTGATCCTTTTTCCTTTGAATGGGTCATATTTTCCTATTTCTCAGTATGCCTTGTGATTTTATGTTGAAAACTGGACATTTGAATCTAATAATGTCATAACTCTGGAAATCAGATTCTCCCTCTTCCCCAGGGTTTCTTACTTTTTGTTATTTTTTAATTGTTTTGGCTGTCTGTGCCAAGGATCAGCCGGTGGTGTAAATTGAAGTTCTTGGCAGATCTTTCCTGAGCTTTCACCTTTACCTGGGCATGTGTAGTCAGTTTCTAATTTTTCTTGTACATGCAGTTGCTATCGAATGTTCTGGTCTTAGTTTCTATTTCCCAAAAGAGGAAAGAGAAAAATGAAAGGCAGGGTAGAGAGAAAAAGGGCACAAGCTTTTTAAATCCCATGGAAGTCACTTCACCCAAAGTAGGAGGGGTTTGCCATAGTGGGGGGAGGTGCAACAGCAATGGCCCCTCTGTTCTTCTGCATTTCTCTCATCAGACATAGTAATAAGTGATTAGAGCACAGATGCCCAATATTTGGAGGACAGGATCTTTTTTGCTCTCTTGGCCCCTGCAAGCTATGTGAATCTGCTTCAGGAACACATGCACAGTACTTGCTAAGGAGTTGGGGTAGAGGATGGGAAGCTACTACTGTGCTAAAAGCTGAAATTGACTGAAAGTAACTGCAGTTTACCATGGAAGACTTCCCCTGGGAATTGAAATCTTTCAATAAACTCCAGAGTTCCAAAATAGTTACATATGACAGATCCTGCCAATGCAATTCTTACCTAGGTGGGATACAGTTACTAGGGCTTCCTACTTTACCATCTTCCCATGATTGGGATTTTACCAAATTCTTACTACACTTCCTTCCACTCTTGTTTTCATAATTAAAAATTCATACATCTTTTATTAAGGAGGCACAGTTCTCTTTAATGCTTCTGTGCATTTTTATATGTTGTTTGCTTTATCTGGAGTCCTCTTCTTTATTTTACCCATTTAGCAAATTCATATAGATTCTTCTAAATTCAGCCTAGATATTTCTTCCTTTATAAACCCTAATAGGCTATTTATCAATCCTTGCTCAGTATTTTCTACATGTTGTAACTGCTGTCCTTCTCAAATAGTAATTAATTTTTTTTACTTAAGTTTTGCCTGTTGGTTTCCTGCATGCAGAACTTGCATTTTATTCATTTCTTTATCATAAACATTTAGCATAATTACTAAGAGATAGGAGATGGTTGATATTCAGATTATTTAAAAATTAGCAGATCCTGGATGCCAACCAATCAGACAATAAAGTGAGTAATCAGAAAAGACAATGGCTATTATGCCTTACTTTTGTGTACTGGCCAGATATTAGTACTGGGTGTTTAGTCAATGCCTGTAGATGGAATGAATGGTGAGTGGCAAGACCTTTATTCTTTTTTCTTTTTTTTAATTTAGTGATTGTGTTTGTTGGTTCTCCTTCATGAGTAAAAGAAATTGTTAGTCTTCTATAATTCTTTTTAAAAATTAATAGAAGGGAATAAGCTGAGAGAAATAACTTTTATAATTCTGTGGAAAACATTTTATTTTAATTTCTCAATTTCTTGTGTGTTTTTTTGTATAAACTTATTTTCATAAGTAATTATGCTCTATAGGAGCTGTAAGGGAATGGGATTTACTGTTGATATCTTTATTTTGACCATGATTAAAGTTATCTTACACAATTAAAAGACAGAGTAAACATATGACAGCCTCATCATGTCAGATATATAGATCCTCTTTGGGGTTGAAAGCATGGCCTATTTAGCCTTTATACCTTGAGACCTTTCTGAGGAGTGGGAGATGTTAAGCAAGAAAGGTCTCTGCATTAACAAGTACTGCCAAAATTCATTCTAAATGGATATAGTATGATTTTTTAAATTAAGGTATCATTGATATACAATCTTATGAAGGTTTCACATGAGCAACATTGTGGTTACTACATTCCCCCATATTATCATGACCCCCACCCCCACCCCATTGCAGTCACTGTCCATCAGCATAGTTAGATGCTACAAAGTCATTAATTGTCTTCTCCAAGCTGTAAGGACCTCCCTGTGATCTACCTATATTGTGTGTGCTAATTATAATCCTTAATCCCCTTCTCCCTCTCTCCCCACCCACCCTCCCTAACTCTTTCCCTATGGTAACCGCTAGGCCCTTAGTGTCTGTGAGTCTGCTGCTGTTTGTTCCTTGTTTGCTTTGTTCTTATACCCCACAAATGAGTGAAATCATTTGGTACTTGTCTTTCTCTGCCTGGCTTATTTCACTGAGCATAATACCCTCTAGCTCAATCCATGTTGTTGCAAATGGTAGGATTTGTTTTCCTTTTATGACTGGATAATATTCCATTGTGTATATGTACCACATCTTTATCCATTCATCTACTGATGGACACTTAGATTACTTCCATATCTTGGCTATTGTAAATAGTGCTGTGATAAACATAGGGGTGCATATGTCTTTTTGAATCAGGGATCTTGTTTTCTTTGGGTAAATTCCTAGGAGTGGAATTCCTGGGTCAAATCATATTTCTATTTTTAGTTTTGTGAGGAATCTCCATATTGCTTTCCACAATGGTTGAACTAATTTACATTCCCAGCAGCAGTGTAGGAGGTTTCTCTTTTCTTCACATCCTCACCAGCATTAGTTGTTCCTTGTCTTTTGGATGTTGGCCATCCTAACTGGTATGAGGTGACATCTCATTGCGATTTTAATTTGCATTTCCTTGATGATTAACTAAGTGGAGCATCTTTTCATGTGCCTGTTGGCCATCTGATTTTCTTCTTTGGAGAAGTGTCTGTTCAGATCCTCTGCCCATTTTTTAATCAGGTTATTTGCTTTTTGTGTGTTGAGGCATGTGAGTTCTTTATATATTTTGGATGTTAACTCCTTATCTGATAAGTCATTTACGAATATATTCTCCCATACTGTAGGGTGCCTTTTTGTTCTGCTGATGATGTCCTTTGCTGTACAGAAGCTTTTTAGTTTGAGGTATTCCCATTTGTTCATTTTTGCTTTTGTTTCCCTTTCCTGAGGAGATGCGTTCAGAAAAAAGTTGCTCATGTGTGTATTCAAGAGATTTTTGCCTATGTTTTCTTCTAAGAGTTTTATGGTTTCATGACATACATTCAGGTCTTTGATCCATTTCGAGTTGACTTTTGTGTATAGTAATTTTTCTGTATTTTACATGGCAACAAATTATTGCTTAGTAGAGGCAGTTTAGAATTGCTAACAAAAAGTGAAAATTTGTTTAAGAATATTCTGTATTTATTATATTTAAAGATAGTATTAATACCAAAATATTCTTTCAAATTGCATACCACAGGTACCTCTAAAAAGATAAAAAAGGATATATTCT
This sequence comes from Smutsia gigantea, assembly GCA_032199065.1. Classification (NCBI taxonomy): domain Eukaryota; kingdom Metazoa; phylum Chordata; class Mammalia; order Pholidota; family Manidae; genus Smutsia; species Smutsia gigantea. The sequence goes on from JAVSCE010015254.1 coordinate 95,879, forward strand.
TGAAAAATTATCTCCCAGCAGAATTGCATATATTGGATCATTTTCTAGAGTTTTCATTAAAAATGAAATGTGTGTTTCCATTCTTAAGGTCTAATTATTGTAGCTGTTGTGATTAATAGTACCGCAGCCTGTATACTTACACTAACACACACTTTTGCTGTGTTCATGTGCCAGTTGATAAGTATTTGCAGGTGGGAACATCAGAGAAACAAATTTTTATAAATGAAAACTTTATGCAATATATTTAAAATATATTCCATGAGTTTTGGTTTCTGAAATGATTGTAGATATTCCTTGATGGAAAGTAACAAATGTATTGAATTTACTTGTATTTAAGGATATCTATATATGTAATACATTAGCAACATTTATTTAGCAGCTGCTACCAGGCAGTGTGCTCAGGGAATATAGAACTGGGTAAGATATAGTCATTCCTCCCCAAGAGCTCAATTATCTGCATCTTTAATAAAGAAAACAGAGTCTCAAATAAATAATTTGCCCAAAGTCCCACAACTAATAAGTGTCAGATCTGGGATAAATTAGCTCAGGAGTTCCCTAATTCTGTGCTTGGATTGGATTTGTCATAATTATCCGGGGGAGCTTTTAGAAAAAATACACATTTCAGTGCACACTGGACTGACTGAATGAGAATATCTGAGGATAGTGCCCAGGAACGTTTATTTTTATGTAATTACTCAGATGATTCTGAGGTATCAACAGGTTTAGACACCACCCACTAATTTGTCTGACTCAGAGATGACTCCTTTTAAAACCTGTGGCACTGCCTTTCTCTCAGTGTCAACACATTCAAAAGTCAACATGCCATGAATCCTAGATTTCCAAAGATAGAATATATGTGAAAAATAAAATCATGTGCAGGTAGCTTATGGCTTAAACCTTTCAACAAGAAATGATTTATAAATATGAACCTTGTTCCTGGATCAGAAAGCGTATCTGCCCTTTGCCTTAATTAAGAATGTATGGGAAATGATTGTACTGAAGAGCTATTGTGTTATGGCAACATGGGAAGTTAATATTCTGTTAGTGTTCAGGAGTATGTAACTTAGAAGTCATATTAGTCACTACTATTAAGATTGTAGGATAGTGAATGGAAGGGAGGGGGAGAATATATGTATTTTTTACATGCCAAGTAGAACTGAAGATGTATTTTTTCACAGGAACAATTTTGTAAGTGGTGATTAAATAGAATATTAGGGAGTATTGCTGAATAAGCCATGTTGACTTAACCTAGATGCCTGCTGGCTTCTTGGCAGTCAGCTAGTGGAAAAGGGAAGAAATTCCTCAGTAGGCAAGGGCTTATAGGATTTGTTGCAGAGGAGGGTGATCCACAGCCTACATGACTCTGCCCAGATACAGTAGTACACTTTAGCACAGTGTAAGGTGGCTACAGATTGGGGAACTTGCTTAGTCTGGGGGTTGGGAGTGGAGGAGGCTGAATATTATAAGCAGTAGCTGAGATGGCAGTTCAGACATTGATCTTGAAATGTTTATTTTGAGCCTTTTACTGAAGTTTTAAAAACTTTTTAAGTTATGACATATTTTTAAGATGACATCTAATATTTTCATCATGTGTTAAATGGTTGCAAAAGATATAATTTCTAACATTAATACCAACATTTTATAGTAGAACTGTTATGGTTCCTTCAAAAATGCATACAGTGGAATCCAAATAGTGTATCAGTTTGATAACCCCATTCTTAAAAATCAAGGAATGAACAAACTCTGAACGGTTGGAAATTTTCTTCCTTGTTTTTCTTTGAAGTTGTATTTACATTCTACTCCCCCCACAGTATTTTATCCTTGTGTAATATGTTTTCAGTAGAAAACTTTTAAAAGTCACTGTTTTATACTGTTTCAGTAAAATATGTATAGTTAAATTAAATATTTAAAAACAATGACCATAAGTCTTAATTAAAAAAAAAACTTATAATGGATTGAGTTTAAGTATAATTATTAAGAGTAATAGCAATAATAAACTATCACCAAAAATTGTTAAATTTATTTATCAACTGATCACTCATTTAAGTTATTATGAATTCACAGTTGATTAAATTAACAAATAAAAATCTTGATTAAGAATTATTAAATATAAGAAAATTTTATTAGAAATTCATTTTTTAGTTAGGTAATTGAGACTGGATTTCTTTTAAACTTTGTTCATAAATCTTTGTGTGACTATCACTGTCTGAGACAGAATTCAGCATCAATTCTATTTCTATTTCTTTTATTTTTATACATGCAAGTACTGAGGAAATTTGTTCACATGAATGACTAAGTGTGAAAGAGGTTTGGTTATAACAATTCCTTGAATCCTTTGAACTCTTTCTAGTTATGTGACATAAAATATAGTGGACTCTGGAAAATGCAGAGGTTAGGAGTTGTCATTTGTGTAGTCAAAATCCATGGGTAACTCAACTACTAATAGCCTATTTTTGATTGTATGGTAGTAAATAATAAATTGACTAGTATTTACATATATTTTATGCATTCATGACATACCTTTTTCTTAATTTTTGATATATCTATGGTATGTGGTTCATCTGGGAGTTTTTTCAAATTGTCATATATCTCCAGGAAATTTTCCAATGTATTTATTGAAAAAAATCTGTGTATAAGTGAACCTGCATAGTTCAAACCCATGTTGTTCGAGGGTCAACTACACAGTAATCATCAGCTGACTATACATTTAGGTTTTCCTTCAAAATAAAGAACTGAAAACACCAACATTTAAAATGATTCAGTGTCAGTTTCTGGGAGTTATATAAAGAGGCCATACCAAACTTTTCAAATGACTGATTCTTACTACTTTTTCACTTAGAGGCACCTTGTTTAAGTCATTATACCAACAAGGATTTGGAAAATGTTAATTTAAGCTGCCAATGACAATTTATATTGATAAAATTATTTTGCCTTTGTACATGCTTTAAGTTATTTTTTTTATAAATAACTTAGAATTGCATATTCTGCTTGTTTATGTGGAATGTATGAGCTAATAGGCAAAACTTATCCTTAGCATCATCGTTTAGCCAAATGAAACTCTCTATAAATCTCTAACTTTACTTTTCAATTTATATAAAAATGTTAATACAGTCCTTTGATAATCTTAATTGGATTTCTTAATGTAATCTTAATGTGATTTCTTAATGTGACAAAAGCTATGTATGAGTGGATCAGTTTACTCATGTGTCACTTGAAAAAAATTAATATTCTATATTAATATAATAATATTCTCATTTTAATGATAACATCTGATACTTAAATCAGGACTCAACTTTTTGGGAAAAGTTTCTTTATGAATATGAGTATTCTTAACATACAGTTTAAATTCAGTTATTATCCATGAGGCTATTTCTTGTGATTACTCGCTAAATCAGTGCTGTTCATGGAGGTCCTTACATACATTGCCAGCTAAATCCAAAACAACCTGAATATTGGATATTTCACAGTTTTGAAATCCCTTCTGTGGTTGATTCCTGGTCAGGTCTCTGTGTGCCATAATTTTATGTTTTGTTTTTAGTATAACTGGGAATGATTGTTGTGCACAATTTCTAAACAATGCCTCCTGTGATTTTATGAACTCTGAAAAGTATAGTGGTATCTATACAGGTTTAATAAAATTGCACTGATGGACATACCAGCTAACATATCTTAGCTATTCACTGTGGAGCAGAATAAGATTTTTTGTCATGTAAGATTTCCTAGTTTTAGCAGTGAGTGATACTAATTTGTAATCATTTTCCAAAGCTAGTCTTTATTACTGCCTATAAGTTGCTAATACCCTCAATTTTTCTTAATGTACAAATGGCTTTCTTTTAGGGTTTGAATGTTTTGCAAATAAATAAATGGTGCTGCAAGAGAGATCGTTTCATACTATTGTTTGATCATAATGTCTTAAGAACAGAGTCTCTCAGGGTGTCCCTGAAGCAATGAATTCTTCTACAAGTTGGATATATAACATTTGTATATTCTTATACCTCTCTTCTTAACTCTGTACAGATTTTAATGAATTTTAAGTTATTAAATAACATTATTTATTACTGGGTAGCATATCACAAACAGACTTTATAAGGGATGATTTACTTATTAGCAATGAAGATATTTTTATAAAGAACAGTGCCAGTTAAAAATAATAATCTCAACTGCTTCTTACCCTCAAATTATAATTTTCAGTGTTATTGCAATCAGAATTAGGTTCTTGCTATGCCTCTTTTTGAAGTTTGTTCAGCCAGTACCTTGTTTAGTCATGGGTGTATAACTGTAGCATCCTTAATGTTTTCTGAACACAGAAGAAAACTGCACATTAAATAAGCAAGTATTGGTCTTGCACAACTCCATTTATATCAGTAATCTGCAAGTATATTACATATCATGTATATATAACAAAGCAGCCACATATTTCTTTATTCTCAAGCTATTTGTCTATTATGTTTAATGACTGGAGATGTATTGACAAACTAAGATCATTATTACATGCAGGATAAGACTGCCAGTTGAATTTCTTCTTTTGCAGTTTCTATTCCATTGCGGTGATATTAGTGTCTGATTTGAAAATATTCTCTAAAAATCCATAACTCTAGATTATTGACATGAAAAAAATGCACATTATAGTTTATTTACAACTTATCTAGCTGTCAAGACCGTTAACAATATAACTGAACTGATGTGTCACTTCTATCATCTCCTATAAATAAACAGTCTATATTTCTGGATTATTTGTCTTAACGGTTTTGTTGGATCTCAGATTCTTCTGTTTGCTATTATCTTTTATCTTTCATAAGGAAGGAAGTATTTGTGAAAGCAGTTTTATTTGGTCAGACTGATCTATTAAGTATAAAAGCTTCTCCATTAAGCATACTCTTTGCTGAGGGTTTTGATATATAATCTTTACCAACCTGAGGAAATGGCTTTTTATTCCTACTTCTGTTACCAAATTAAAGAAATAAACTTGTATTCCTAGTTTTCTAAGAGTTACTTTGAACCATAAAATGGTGTTGAGTTTCATCAAATGCTTTTCTTGATTAATATAATCATACAATTTTTCTTTTTTAGTTTGTTTTGTTGCATTGTTTAAGATTTTCTGATGTTGCACCATCCCTACCTTCCTGGGCTTATTAACGTGGTGGTTGATTGTGATATGACATGTTTTTTAGTTGTCTTGTATTTATTTAAGTTTGAGCTTATGTTTTAGCTCTCTCTACATTTATATGAGTAGAATTTGCTATGCTTTTCTTTCATGCCTCATAAAATGAGCTGTATGGCTTTTGTTCTTTCTTAAACTTAATTTTATGGAACAATTTATATAAGGATATGAATGAATGATCCCTTAGAAGTTTGGTAGAATTTGCCTATTAAAATGGTAGCAATTGCTATAGGAACCCTTTTCATAGGCTTCAGCCCACTCCAGGTGACACCTGTAAATGGTTCCTGCATCTCTGTGCTTAAGGGCTTTTATGGACACTACAATAGGTTTAACCAGAAGGAGAAGGACATAAGTGCCAGAGGGCTAATAGCTAAAAACCCCACCTCCTTTACTCTTAGTTGGGTGATTCTGAAAGGGTTCCAACAAGACCAACTCTGTTTTCCTCCAGCTTTAACCTGCTCTTTAATTGGCTGTTTGTTGGCTTTTCTCCCTTCCGTGTTTCACTTCTCCACTCTTTCACTGTACTTTTTGAGATCATCTTTCAAATAAATAACCCACTTTGTATTTAAATCTTTGTCTCAGGATCTAATTTTGGAGAAGCTCAAAAAGACAAAAATCATCTGGCCTGAGATTTTCTGTAGAAGAGGTATTTAAAACATTTTTTAAATTAAGATATAATTCACATAACATAAAATTCACCATTGAAATTATACAAGTTAGTGGTTCTTAGTATATTCTCAATGTTGTGCAACTGTCACCATAATTTAATTCCAGAACATTTCCATCACCCTGAAAAGAGCTCTGTGCCATGCCCAACTCTCTCCACACCCATTAACCGATTTTTTTTCTCAGTGGATTTACCTTTTCTGGACATTTCATATAAATGGATTTATATAATATGTGGCCTTTTGTGTCTGGCTCTTTCAGTTAACATAATGCTTTAAAGGATCATCTGTGTTGTAGCAAGAATTTCTTTAATTCCTTTTTATGGATGAATAATATTCCATTGTATGGATATGCCACATGGTGTTTAATTGCTCACTGATTGAAGGACACTAGGCTTATATTTTTTGGTTATATAAATAATGCTGTTTGGAGCATATATTTAGTAGTTGTTTTGTGAGCATATATTTTCAATTATCTTGGGTATTACCCAGTAGTAGAATTGCTGGATCATAGGGTAAATCTATGCTTAAGTTTTTGAAGAACTGCCAAAATGTTTTCCATAGTGATTGCATCATGGTATATTCCTACCATGAATATACAAGTGTTACAATATCCCACATCCTCACCGACACTTGTTATTTTCCATTTAAAAAATTCCTTATCCATCCCAGTGGGTCTTTTGGATTCAGTTGCTGCCATCCCTGTCCACCACAGCTATATCTAAAATTTTATGTGAGCTAAGGAGATTTGACACTGGGTACCAAATTTTCTGCTATATGAGACTTAAAATGAACTTCACATGAAAAAGCTAATGTCCCTTGATCATAAGAGTCTGGAGTACGAAATATGGCTATATTACTTATCAGCTGGAAGACCTTGTGTATGTAACTTAACCTTTTCAGCCTTCAGTTTCTTCTTCCATAAAATGATAGGAATTAGTTTAGATTCAATGAGATAATATTACAAATATACAAGAATTAGAAGAGTGCTTGAAACATAGGGAGAACTCAAAAAATGCTACTTATTTTTGTTTTGTTATTGTTAGTAGCAATAGCAGTACCAGCGGTAATAATAGTGGTTATGATTGTGGTGTTATTAATAATACCAGGGTTTGGGCTAGAGTCCAGAGTTTTAGTCACAATCAAGTCTACTCTAGAGCCTTGCTATGTAAAAAGTAATCTGCAGACAGGAGAAGCAGAACCAGTTTGGAGAGTGTTACAAATTCAAAATCCCTGTCTTTCTGCCCCCAGACCTAAGAATCAGAATCTGCATTCCAGAAAGATCCCTTGATGATTTGAGTACCCGTTGCAGTTTGAGAATCACTGGTCTAGTACATCATTTTGCTGCTGTCAACTTACCTAGTTCATTATAGCAGACAGTTTCCACATTAAAAAATTTTTTTTAATAGTTTTATTTAGGTGTAATTGCTGTACAAAAACTGTACATATTTAATGTATACAATTTAATGTGTAAATTTGATTTAATGTGTATAATTTATATACATACAGTGGTGAATGTATAAACACAATCAAGGTGATAAACATATCCATCACCTCTGAAATAAGCAAATAAATGTGGTTCTCCCCTCCCTCAAACCTAGTAAAATTTAAAATCAGCTGGGATATATCAAAAATAGAACCTTGACTGAACAAGTTTGGAAATGTCTGAGATAAGCTATACATATTTTATTTTCGTTTAAATATTTAAGCAATTATAGTGCACAATGAAAATAATCTTAAAATGCTTGTGCATTTTCAATTTTATTAAGCACTATTTTTATCAAGAAAATATACTTAATAAAATTTTAAATTGGAGAGTTCTTAAGTGTTCTTTTATTTTTTTCTTAAAAGTTTAATGAAAGACTATGGTATTTGGATTGTAGAAATTTGCTAAGCAAACAGATTTTAAAGCAAGTAACATATAACTGTTATATACTTACTGTTCAAATATTAATTCACTCATTCCTTGATCACACCTTGGTGTTTTTTAGGCACTTGGGATTATAGCAGTGAACTAAATTGAGAAACATCTTTTAACTCCCTGGAGAATATACTTTAATTAGGAGATGTATGCAAAATATAATATTTGAGATGAGTAAGTATTAAAAGGCATAGGGGCACTGGAAAAAATTAAAATCTAGATACTTAATTTTAGGTGGTACTGGAATTTAAATCTGGATGGCCTTGAAAACTGGCGGTTGAGCAACAATTTGAAAGAGAAGAGGGGGTTAGTAGAAAAGCAGTACAGAATGAGGTAATGGTGAATATACAAAGGTCCTGTGGTAGGGGCATGCTTTGTATGTTGGAAAAATAGCAAGGAAGTGAATGTGGTGAGGCAGAGCAAGTGGGTGAGAATGGTGAGATGCAAAGTTAGGGATTACAGAGGACCTTTTGGATCATGTAAAGACTTTGGAATTTATTCTGAGCAAAATGGGGAGCATTACAAGTGTTCTGCTGAAAAATATATGATGTATCTGACATTTTAAAACATTTTAAAGGGTTTACTTTAACTGTGTTGTTGAGATAGATTAGTGGGGAGACTGAGAAAAGGGTGGAACCTGGGAGACCAGTTTGAGTTTGTTGTAGTAATTTAGGCTGGTGATTGTTGTGACTTAGACTAGGGTGGTTATGGTGGAGGTGGTGAGATGTCATCTCTAGATATTTTAAGAGTAGAACCAATAAACTTTTCTGGTGGAATCAAAGTGGGATATGAGAGAAGATTATTCCAAGATTTTTGGTCCAAGACAAACTGGGAGTATAGAGTTACCATAAACTACTATGAGTAAGACTGTGGGTGGAGCAGTTTTGGGTGAAGATCTGGAATTCAGTTGTGTTAAGTTTGAGATGAATCAAAATACAAATGCACTGAAGCTTTAGATATATAAGACTGCACTTTTAATTTTGTGTTTTATCAACACACTAGAATTATAATTCTTAGAATAGCAAATCTTTGGGTGTGCCAAATTGGACTTGCCTTACGTTGAACTCTGCTTTGAAGGTCAGATGACTGGATGTGCTTAGTGATATTAGTGCCTTTTAGCAGTTTTAGGAGCAAGAAGAATAATTTGCAAAAGGAAGTTCATATTATAGTCCATGGCTTCTGGAAATTTACTTGCAAAAAGCCAAGGACGATTCTAAATAGTTTTGTCCATCAACCTTATGTTTTAAAAGAATTACTAGCAAGAATCTGAGAAGCACATATACGAAGCTTTATAGTTTGAACTTTTTTCTCTGAATTATTACCTCTCACTTAAAATTTCTCCTCCCCAAGATTCCTTCTGATTTCCATATCACCATATTTTGTTACTATTTTCTTAGTATTGCCTATAGTCTTACACCTCCAATTCTCTTTAGTATGGGTAAAGCATCTTCTTTACCATCTGCATACCTTCATACAGTTATTTTCTGGCTCTCTTTTTATAAGATGTCCACTTCAGAAATTATGTTCTGTTCTCCATTTTAAGTGAAACATAATTAAATATTTCTATTTTAAGAAAAATTAAACTTGCTTTCACCATTTTTAAACCATAATTTTGCTTTAAATTTATTGAAATGATTTTGTAGTTCCATAATTTATATATCATAGCTAAGTTCTTCTAAACAATGGAAAAAGAAACTGTCAACTGATGGTGTGTTTGTATTTACTCTTGAATATTTGAGTCAGTCAGTATGTAATGGAAAATGATTATTCTGATTAATATCATTACATTTGGTAATGTAGAATGATACTCTTTCATTTTTTCATTTTATTAAAGTTAGTATATTTTTAACTGAAATTTAATTTATTTTTAGGGAAAAAGCAGGTTACCAACACAGTATTTATATGCAGAATCCAGTGGGTTCAGATTGAAAAAGTGCTATAGCACAGACTAGTGGGAAAATTGAATAACTGCAGAAATACTCACTTTTCCTTAATTTGTTAGATATACTTACTGTTTAAGATTTGTCTTTCCTTTAAGATTACTGAGAAAACTGTAAGCTTAAAATGCAATTCTGAATTAATTAGATTTAAAAGTCAAATATTTATTATAGAGGCAACAATTACCTATCCTGATAATAGTCAATACACAATTAAATTCTTCTCAATGACTGTTTACTTTGGCAACCACTTCCCTAGTTTTTTGATAAAATTTTACTTAAAACAGCAAATTTATGATATCAGTCACATGCTTTGATGAAAGGAAAATGGAAAAAAAAACTACAAAATATGTACTGTGAATTGGTTACCTTTAATATATTCTGACTCCTTCAGTCACACCCCTCCAAAAAATAAAACCTTAAAAAGATAGCTATATTGTATTTTAAAAATTATATTTGTTAGAAAATTCAGTCATGTGTTCTCAGTTAACTAAAATATGTATGTTAAATACACATTTACTTTCAGTGTGATTATAAATATTATTTTCACTAATACAATTAACCTTAATTAATTAGTAGTCTGACATTCCTGATTATGCATTCCCATTTTCTCCCACTGTTTCTTCTTTACTCTTTTTTATTTTGAAATATTTCAAACATGTCAAGAAGTTTAGAGAATAACACCAGGTTTATACAAATCTTAACATTTTGCCATATTTGTTTGCAATTTTCTTTTAGAGATACAGCAATTATCTTGAATATTTATCATTTCAAATGTATTTTCATTTGTATAGTCTGACTTTATACACACACACATATACCTGCTAAGCTGTATATAGTATTATTTTACAAGGTTTTTAACATATATCATGGATAATATTGGGTATAGTTTTCTGCAACTTGTTTTCTTTAATTCTGTATTTTGAGAGTTATCTCAAAAGTTAGATTCATCTAAATCTAATTCATTCATTTTGACTGCTGAATATAATTCTTAATGAGTATGCTACACTCTATTAATTGTCATGTTGATTTAGGTTATCCAGAATTTTTTCTAATAGGAATAGTGCTCAATGAACACTTAGGCCTCCTTGAGAATATCTCTAGGGTAGAAATATGATTTCTGGGTTATAGAGTGTATTGGTAGCCTTTTTAGTTTCACTAGATATATATTGTAAGATGGCTTTCCAAACTGGTTGAAATTTACAGTCCTAAGAGGAATGGTTGTATTGATTCCTCTGCTTCCTTTCCAGTGCTTGGTGGTGTCAGATTTTTTTTTTGATTGTTTAAGTTTTTTTAAAATTTATTTTGGTATCATTAATCTACAATTACATGTGCAATATTATGGTTATTAAACTACCCCCTTCATCAGGTCCCCCCCACCAACCCCATTACAGTCACTGTCCATCAGCATAGTGAGATGCTATAGAATCACTACTTGTCTTCTCTGAGTTGTACAGCCCTCCCTGTGCCCCCCCAACATTACATCTGCTAATCGTAATGTCCCTTTTTCCTCTTTATCCCTCCCTTCCCACCCATCTTCCCCAGTCCCTTTCCCTTTGGTAACTATTAGTCCGTTCTCGGGTTCTGTGAGTTTGCTGCTGTTTTGTTCCTTCAGTTTTTGTCTTTGTTCTTATACTCCACATATGAGTGAAATCATTTGATACTTGTCTTCTTCCGCCTGGCTTACTTCACTGAACATAATACCCTCTAGCTCCATCCATGTTGTTGCAAATGGTAGGATTTGTTTTCTTCTTATGGCTGAATAATATTCCATTGTGTATATGTACCACATCTTCTTTATCCATTCATCTACTGATGGACACTTAGGTTGCTTCCATTTCTTGGCTATTGTAAATAGTGCTGCAATAAACATAGGGGTGCATCTGTCTCTTTCAAATTGGGCTGCTGCATTCTTAGGGTAAATTCCTAGGAGTGGAATTCCTGGGTCAAATGGTATTTCTATTTTGAGTTTTTTGAGGAACCTCCATACTGCTTTCCACAATGGTTGAACTAATTTGCAGTCCCACCAGCAGTGTAGGAGGGTTCCCTTTTCTCCACATCCTCGCCAACATTTGTTGTTGTTTGTGTTTTGGATGTTGGCCATCCTCACTGGTGTGAGGTGATATCTCATTGTGGTTTTAATCTGTTGTCAGATTTTTTAATGTTGCCAGACTGGGAGTGAAATAGTAACTAGCTTTAAATTTGCATCTTCTGACTGATGAGGTCAAGCACCTTGATTTGTTTCTTGTCCACTTGAGTTTCTCTGTGGAATTGCATATTCTTTCTTTGACCTATTATTCTACTGTGATGTTGTATGGACATTCTCTATATAGTCTGACTGCATGTCCTTTGTTAACTGGGTGCATCGAAATAAAATCTCTCCCAGATTGTGGTTTCTCTTTTGCTGTATTTTATCTGATTATTTACTAATCAACATTGTTTAAACATTTTAATTCAGTAGAATTTTTTTTTAGTTAACATCCATCATCTCATATAATGAAAAGAAACAAAAATTTCTCCCTGTGATGAGAACTCTTAGAATTCTTTGAACAAGTTTCCTATATATCACAGAACAGTGTTAACTATAGCCATCATGTTGTACATTGCATCCCTAGTACTCATTTAAATTATAACTGAAAGTTTGTGCCTTTTGATCACCTTCCTCCAAGCTCCTCCCACACCTTCCATCTTTTGTAACTACAAATATGATCTTTTTCTATGAGTTTAGTGGTTATTTTGTTTGTTTTAGATTCCACATAAAAGTGAGATCATAATAGTATTTGTCTTCCCTTGTCTCATTTATTTCATTCAGAATAATGCCTTCAAGATATATTTACCTTTTTACAAATGATAGGATTTCCTCATTTTTATTGCTGAGTAATATTCCATCGTGTGTGTGTGTGTGTGTGTGTGTGTGTGTGTGTGTGTGTGTGAACTGTTTTACTTGTTCATCTATCAATGAATACTTACATTGTTTCCATGTGTTGGCTTTTGTAAATAATTGTGCTCTGAATATGGGGTGCAGATATATTTTCAAGTTAGTGTTTTCATTTCTTTTGGGTATATTCCCAGAAGTGAAATTGCTGGATCATATGGTAGTTCTATTTTTAATTGAGGAAATGCCAATTGTTTTTTGTAGTGGCTGTACCAATTTACAATCCCACCTTTTTCTCTCCATCCACCACAGCATTTATTATCTCTTGTCTTTTTGATGATGGCCACTCTAACAGGTATGAAGTGATATCACATTGTGGTTTTAAATTGCATTTCCCTAATGATTATCAATGTTCAGTATCTTTTCATGTACCTGTTGAACATTCATATATCTTCTTTGGAAGAACACCTGTTCAGGTACTTTGCCTGTTTTAAATTGTATTGTTTGTTTTTTTTTGCTATTGAGTTTTCTGAGTTCTTTATATATTTTGGATATTAGCCCCTTTATGAGATATTGGTTTGAAATTTTTTTTTGCCATTCTGTAGGTTGTCTTTTCATTTTGTTCATGGTTTATTTTGTTTTGAAGATTTTTAGTTTGATGTAGTCCCACCTGTTAATATTTCTTATGCTTCAAGTGTGATTTCCAAAAAATCATTGCTGAGACCCACATCAAGGAGTTTTATTCCAATGTTTCTTCTAGGAGTTTCATGATTTCAGGTTTTACTTTTAAGTCTTTAATTCAGTTTGATTTAATTTTTGTAAGTGGTTTGAAACAGGTGTAAAGTTTCATTCTTTAAATGTGAATATCCATGTCTTTTCTCCATTGAGTATTCCTCTTTATCTTATTAAGTGTTAGTTGACTGTACAATGCCTAGATTTATTTCTAGGCTCTTGATTCTGTTCCATTGGTCTATTTGTTTTTATGCCAGTACCATACTGTTTTGATGACTCTAGCTTTATAGTATATCTTGAAAATGGGAAGTGTGATGCCTCCTGCTTTGTTCTTCTTTCTCAGGATTTCTTTGGCTATTTGGGGGCTTTTGTGGTTCCATATAAATTTTAGGAATGTTTATTTCTGTAAAAAATGCCATTGGAATCTTGATAGGGATTGAATTATATCTGTAGATGGTTTCTGGTAGGATTGACACATTAATAATATATGTCCTTCCAATCCATAAACATGGGATACCTTTCCATTTATTTTTACCTTATGAAAGTTCTTTCATCAATGTCTTACAGCTTTCAGAGTAGAGATCTTTCTCCTCAGTGAAATTTATTCCTAAGTATTTTATTGTTTTTGAGCTTATTGTAAATGAGATCAATTTCTTTCTTTTCCAGAAAATTAATTGTTAAAGTTTAGAAACACTACTGATTTTTGTATGTTAATTTTGTATCCTGCAACTTTGCTGAATTTATTGATTAGTTCTAGGAGTTTATTTAGTTGAGTCTTGAGGATTTTCTGTAAAAATATTTTCTATAAAATTATGTCACCTGTAAATAGAAACAGTTATACTTCTTTCCAATTATAATGCCTTTACTTATGTTTCTTGCCTGATTGTTTTAGCTAGGACTTCCAGTACTATGTTGAATAGGAGTGGTGAGTGGTTACCCTTGGCTTGTGCCTGATCTTAGGGGAAAAGCTTTCTACCTTTTATCACTGAGTATGATGTTAGCTGTGGGCTTGTCATATATGGCTTTTATTATGTTGAGATGTTTCTTTTAAGCCTAATTTAAGTGTTTTTATCATGAACAGACGTTGAGTTTTCTGTGTCTATTGACATGATCATATTAATTCTTTTCTTTCTTTCTATTAATGTCATATATCATGTTGATTAATTTGCATGTGTTGAACTGTCTTTACATCCCAGGGATAAATCCCACTTCATCATGATGCATTATCCTTTTAATGTGAAGTTGAATTTGGTTTGCTATCATTTTGTTGAGAATTTTTGCATCTATATTCACCAGGGATATTGGCCTGCAGTCTTCTTTTCTGGTAGTGTCCTTATTTGGCTTTGGTGTTAGGGTATTGCTGGCCTTGTAAGATAAGCTTGGAAATGTTCCCCCTCCTCTTTGAGAATTTGCAAAGGATTGGTGTTAATTCATCTTTAAATGTTTGCAAAGTTTACCAGTGAAGTCCTGGTGAAGACATCTAGTCTTGAGCTTTTCTTTTTGGGAGATTTTTGATTACTGATATACTCACTAATAAGTGGTACGTCTTGATAGGTTGTATGTTTCTAAGAATTTTTCCATTTCTTCTAGGTTGTCCAGTTTTGTTGGTGTATAGTTGTTCACAGTAGCCTCTTATGATCCTTTGTATTTCTGTGGTATCATTTGTAATGTCTCATTTTTCATTTATAATTATATTTAATATATAATTATAATAATTATAATTGATTTGGGCCCTCTTTTTTACTTGGTTAGTCTGGCTAAAGGTTTTTCAGTTTTATCTTTTCAAAGAACCAATTCTTAGGTTGGTTATCTTTTCTGTTGTTTTTCTGTTTTCTCTTCTACTTATTTCTGGCCTAATCTTAGTTATTTCCTTCCTTCAGCTAATTTCTGGGTTCAGTTCTTCTTTGTCTAGTTCCTTAAAGGAATAGACTTAGATAGTTTATTTGAGCTCTGTCTTGCTTCTTAATAAAGGCATTTATTGCTATGAACTTCCCTGTTAGAACTGCTTGTGCTGTATCCTATAAGTTCTGGTATTCATGTTTCCATTTTCATTTGTTTCAAGAAACTTTTTTTCCCTCTTTAATTTTTTCTTTGAGCCTTTGGTTGTTCAGGAGAGTGTTGTTTAATTTTAACATGTTTGTGAATTTTCAGTTTTCCTCTTGTGTTTCCTCTAGTTTCATGCCATTGTGGTCAGAGAAGATACTTGGTATGGTTTCAGTCTTCTTGAATTTGCTAACAGTTGTTTTGTCACCTAACATATGGTCTTTCCTAGAAAATGTTCCACATGTACTTGAGAAGAATGTTTATTGTGCTGTTGTTGGATAGAATGTTCTGTAAATGTCTGTAAGTGATGTGGCCGAAAGGCAAGGAATGCTGGTAGCTATCAGAAACTGATTGCCAGAAAACACAAGGGAATTATTTTCCCTAGAGCCTGCTAATGGAGTTCCTTAGGGACCACTGCTTCCTATTGTTGAACTTCAATGTGCTACATTCATAGCTTATTAGTAGTAAGCTAGTTCCTTTGAAAAGAAACAGATAGCAGTATCATAAACCTGGAGGGATTCACTCACTCTTTGAGTATGCTCCAAAGAAAGGGTTATCAAGTAAAACTAAATTGTTTTCAATCAATTAAATTAGTGAGTTGAGGTGATTAAATCATTGACTATTAATTTCCACAATAAATAATAACCAATAAACAACCAATTAAATTAGAAAACTGAGGAAATCAGGTAATTGGGTAGCAATTTCAACAGCTTAATAATACAGTACAAAGTATGACGGGTTCATCTCACATGTTCTGGCAATTTGAGATGTCAAATATTAATTAAAAGACAGGACATGATAATGAAAATGAAAGACAATTTTGTTGAAAAAGCAATCATTTATTGTATTACCATGTAGTCAGTTTTACTACAGATTTCAGATATCTGCACTCCTATTTATCAAAATAAAACACACAACTGCAACAATAAAAAAAGACCTACACAATTCAATTTATACTTGAAGCCTCAGGGAAATTATAGAGAATTAAAAATTATAGTGAGCTTCATCAGTCTGCCTATACTTTAGCATTTACCCTTCTTTCTACTTACCTAAACTCCAAATGTTAAAGTAGTTTGTTCTATGCTATCATATAAATCTTAACTTTTAACATTTTTCTGCTAAAATAGACATGACTTTATAGGATTTTTGTTTCTGTACCCATAATTTTTAGTTTATAAATATAAATATAAATAAACACATTAAAGTAAAATAAACCAGACAAGAAATTAAAGGATATGAACAGAGCTGAAGACTCAGGCCCACTGTCCTCCCCAAGCCAAAAAGCAGGCACTAGTGGCTGAAAGCATAGCTGGTTTGGGATAACAACTAAAAGTGCTCCATGTAAAATGAGAATCTAGAATCACATTTACTTCTTGATACCCAGGGCCTTCTTCATTAATAAAAAGAGCTGCGAAAATGCTATAAAAAGCTGCCTCAGGCTATAAATTCCATGGAGCTATGGGCACACGCCGCACAATTTAGGCAAGTGTCATACAGTCTTGTAATAAGGCACTGAACAAAGCCAACCATGGTCTTGGTTTTAATAAGTGAATTTGCAAGATCACTAATATATTAATTCGCAGTATTATTAACTACCAAGGTGGAGGCAAACCCCACCTCCCTACTGAAGATCTGGTTCTGGATTGGAGAGTCTAGAGACTGCTTGAAGGCAATCATAGAATTGTTAATAAGGAAGGGATAAGCTCAGGGGAAAGTAGGAAGGGAGGGAAAGAGGAGGAGAGAGGAAGAAGGAAGAAAGCTACAGTTCTTTGCAAGTAATTTTCAAAGCCACACTAGCCAACAGAAAAGAGTATGTAACAACCAAGACTTGGTGATGTTCCAGGTTAAAGCTTCTTCTGTACTGTTGCTGTCTCCTGAGAGAGTTAGGGAACGCACCATCAAACTTCCCATTTCAGCCTTTTACAAATGTGGCTATTGCTAGAGATGCCATGCTTGCAGTTCATGGGGAATTGGGAAAGTTTTACTGTTTGTCTTGGAGTATCAGATGAACCAAAATTTCCGATTTTTTTTTTTGTAATCCTGATGCTTATTATATAGAAATTACAGTGATTTCTTAATTACTTAGGAACATATTTGAAAACCTTTATCCTGTAGGAGATGGTCCAGTTCTTCAACTTTTCAAATCCACCATGCAGTGCTGGGGAAGGGGCTTGTAGGTTGGTAGCCCAAAATGCTACTGAATTCTACCTTTTAAGAGACAGAGACACCATGGATCTGATGATGAGAACACTTTATGTTAATGATGTGATTGAGTTTCTCTGGATTTTCAGGGCTCTTGCATCCTTTTGAACTCCTCTGTATCCCTGTTTTTTCGCAAACACAGCTTAAGCCACAGGAGAGGAAGGCATCAAGGCATCTATGGTGTGAATTCATTCCTTTTATATTCATAATTACTATATAAACAACTATATACTATATTATCTTGCTATGAGAGCATTTGTTGTGACTGTCATTGACAGTTTTATTTACTGGTTTCTTTGTGAAGCTGAAAAGAAGCATTAAATGGGGTGAAAATGCCGATTTTATTTATAAAAGTGGGTACTTATAAATGAGACATTCTACTATGCATAAAGAAAAAAAAAAAAGAAAACCAAGCAGTATTGTCAGGTAGGTGGCACACCGGCATTTATTCTTTGGGCAGATTTTATGTTTCTTTTAATTCAGAATTTTTCCAAGGTTTAGTTTTTAGGTGCAAACTTGACTTTGAAGTGTTTTTGTTGGTTATCATGATCAAGGATATTTGAAATCACTACTGTGTTGTGCTGCATTTTTGGGGGGGGGGGGCAAAGGTAACATATTCTTGGTTAACAGTGGTTAAAAATATGCTATTTTAATAAAATATTGAAACTCACTTTCAGTTTTTAAAAAAAATTGCGCAATAATTATATTTACTTACTGTCTCCCCCACTACACTTTAAACACAGCAAAGTACATGTCTTGTTGACCTGTATTCACTACCTATTTACATAGTGTCTGGCATATACTAGGCATTTAGTGAATATTGTATGAATGAGTAAATAATGAATTAGTGTTAATAGTTATTTGCCCATCTATAAATAAATTGGAATTTTATGGTCTAAATCAATTTGTATGATAAAGTACATCTTCATTTGAGTTTATTTACTAATATTGAAGGTAGTATTAATCTTTTAGTGGAATACAGTAGATGATTATGTTCAGTGGTATGCTGGAAAATGCTAACAATTGGCTTCCTGTATAATATAGCCCTGATTTGTGGCATTTTTCCCATTTCCGTTGTCTAAGTACACCCACCAGGGCTGATTTCAAAGCTAACCCATGTGACTCACTGAATATGGAGTTGGGAAGAAATGTGTATAATTGGTTGTTATGACTCAGTAAAAACTGGCTCCTGAACAACATGGAAATACTTTTATATGTGAGTTTTAGTAATGTGTTGTTTTACACATATGAAGATTGTTCTGATGATATACATTCATTAGAACATGCACTTTAAAAACATTTTTAATTAGTTAAGGTAATGCTATCAACTGTAAAAGATGAACTCAAAAAGTTTCTGTAGCTCAACATAACAGAAACTTATTTTTTACCTATGTTGAAATCCACACTGGTGTGGCTGATTAGCCAGAGGGCTCTCTTCCAAGTGCTCCTTCAAGTTCCTGGTCTCCTTTTTTGTGGCTCTTTTATCCTCCAGCATCTTGAATGAAGAGCAGCATAGTAACATATGAGATTGGATAGTAGCATGTAGGAGTTTTTTTATTGTCATGGAAGTAGCATACATCATTGCACTTGTAATCCACTGGCCAGAACACAGATGGCCATGGCCATCCCTACAGGGGAGATTGAAAATTGTTTTCTAAGAGAAAAAAGAAATGTTTAATTGCTACACATTCCACAGTTTTCTAGTCATGTGCTAGGTTAAACTGATCAGAAAACTGATTAATGCACACATTTATAAGCAGTCTAGCAATGTTTAGAGGTAAAGTCTAGTAAATTCTTTAACTAAAGAGTTAACTGTATCTTATGAACTTGGTCTATGGCCTTACTAGTGCCAGTCTCTAATCAATAATCTTTCTCATCCCTGAATTACTTTATTATTCATTATGCTTGTTTAGATGAAAACCACAGAATCTTGTAGAACTTTAAATTCATTTAAACTATTGTATGCAAACAACATAATTTTGATTTTTGCTTTCTTTGTCTATTCAGTTTAGCTATTACATTTACCATTTTTATGAGAGATATTTCTTTTTTCTTTAGTTTTTTTCTCCCTTTCAACTCCACTAAGGATATTTGTGTAATGGAACATACAGTAATAAATGACAAATTTGGGTCATTAGAAAGTGTTCCATCTCTTAATATTGCTATATTACTTTGAAAAATTTGTCATATTTAGATCTGTTATGAACAGTTAACTTGTTAACTGAAGTTAATAATATAATTTTGAATCCTATATATATCTTTGCATTCTCAGGGCCTGAATATTTTTGATAATTATGAGGACCAGCAAACTGAATAAGCACTAACTGTGTGATTTACAGGCATATATATTACTAAGATATTTTTAACAGCATTCATCATAAGATATATTTGCTGGTTAAGTTAATTGGGTAAAGTGTTCCATAACAAATGTCCTGCAATTTTATTCCCAAATTGAATTTTGTTCCATAGACACAGAAGTTGCCTCTAATAGACATTAGTTACTTCATACCCAGTTAGTGAAAAGTTACCTCTTAGCATGTATAGGTGTATGTGTTTGTGACATGTAGTTATCAGTTTATAAGTCAAGTTGCATGTGTGTAAAGGGCTCAAGCAAAAAATGTCAGTCCCTGTACTACTTGATGTGAGTGGATTTAGGCTTCCTGAGCTTTAAAGATTAATAAATTATTAATCCAAAGTGAGAGGAGATAGTAAAAGAAGAAAAGGAAAGTGAATTGGGTGTTATGTTAATATCCACTGGGTTTTTGCAGATGAGGAAAAGAAAGCCCATAGTTCTTCCAGTTCTTGTTCTCATTTTGGGTCACATAGAAACGATACTATTACTACTTGTACAATGAACAGTTCACACTGAGGTAAACTGGCAAGGCTGCTCATGGCCTGACATATTGCTCTGAGGAGCACACATGTAACCCATTCAACATACTGAGTTGGAGATTTCTGCTTCAACCATGGTTCTCTAACTTTATCAAGCATCAGAATCACCTGTAAGATTTGGCACAATAAACTCAGAGATTTCTGAGTCCTGCCCCAGAATTTCTGATTTAGCAGGTCTGGAGTAGGGCCTGAGAACTAACATGTCAGTGAGATCCCAAGTGATACTGCCAGTGTCCCAAGGTTATCCTTTGTGAATCTCTGCTCCAGAAGATGTTAAAGAACCTGCTTAACTTTTGACAAATAATGAAGCAGAAATAGGTTGTTTCTGCTGATGATTATAATTGGATAATTGTCTCATAAACTCATTTCTGTTTTCATTGTCAATAGGTGCAAAATGCTATTTTCAATACTCCGAGTGTGACTTATTCCAGATAAAATCATATCATGCAATTATATAGCATGTATTTTCACAATAATACAAATAGTAATTTGTTTAAAATAAAACAAGTTGAAATTCAAAAAATAACTTACTTCAACATTATTTTGTGGTTCTATATTGTACCTTTCACTTCTAAAAGAGATCTTTAATACCAGTATGTGTCACAAGATGGTATCAAAAGGCTGATGATCATGGTTTAAATATTTTTTTAAAGATATTATTTATCTTTTATGTGTATTCAAACCAAAAGAAATTTGAACAGCAAAGTATATTGTAAAAGTTTGAGTGGGATTTTGGTATTTCTATATAAAAATACTTTACTTACAGAAATAAAATAATAATAAAAATATCATTATTTCCTCCAGAAAGACTTCAAAAGAATTCAGGTTGCCAAGCATTTAGAAAGTCTTTCTGTTTTATGATTTACTGCGCCTTATGCAAATAGGAAGATACAGAGGTTTTCTCCAGTGAGCTTCAAATTCAATTGGGGAGAAAAGAATTATATATATAATTCAAAGAGAGAATAAAATAATAATAAATGATCAGGTACAATGATATATGATATGGACTGAACAAACAATATGAACTGGAATAATGGACAATTAAACAAAAATTTTAAATGGTATTTTACCAAAACATTTTTGTATCAGTTGAAAACACCATACTGAATTTTCCCATTTACTACTGTGACTATTTATATTATAATAATGTATTTAAACTATGAGGAAATGTTTAGCAATTTGGAGATCTGTGTAAGATTCAATATTTGCAAATCATCAGAAGATGCTCACCAGAAACATGAACTCACCTTTTATTTCATGAATACATAATTTTTATTTTTTCTGAATTGAGAAAAATTTTTCAGATGAGGGTGAAGGTTTTCTGGTCACACAGATATAATATTTTTAGATTCCTGAAGTCTGAAAAGTGTATCTTTTAAAAAATCAAGTGTGGAATAGTGGTTACAAGGTAATGGGGCGAAGGAGAAAAGGGGTTTTCTATTTAATATGTATAGATTTTGAATTTTTTAACATGAACAGGTTTTGAAGCTCTTTCACAGTGTGACTATACCTAACACTACTAACTGTGCACTTAAAAATTGGTTAAAATGGTACATTTGATGTGTGTTTTCAAAAATTCACAATCACAGTATAAGTTGGTTACAGACGGTAGTACAGCATGGACAATACAGTCAATGATTCTGTTAACATCTTACTACATTGATAGATAGTGACCATGATAGAGGGGGTGAGGATTTAATTATACGGTAACTGTTGAACCACTGTGTTGTATATCTGAAATCAACACAAGATTGTATATCAATGATACTTTAATGAAAGAAATTGATGTGTGTTTTACCACAATTTAAAAAGGAAATGAGTTTCCTTTTACAAATTATACAATTAATAGGTTTTTATTGGGGATCAACAATGTTCCTAGTTTTTGTTTCTTTTAGCCATTAGGAAGTAGTTAAAGAAAAAAAAAACCCTTCAAGAAGCTTGTAATTGGTGATGGAAGATTAACCTGATATTAGTAGGTAATTTGCTAGGTCTAACATATACCAGCCATTGTGCTAGACATTTTAATAAATTATTTGTAATCTTTAGTTCTCAAAACAATATTGGAAAATAAGTATTATCATCTCTGTTTCTCTATTTTATCATTAAGGAAACTACTAAGTTTTATGTTCAGAGTTACAAAGTTTCTAATCTTGAACTTGTCTGTCTAGCCCCAAAATCTGTTCTGTTTACTGCACCATACCTCTAATTTAAATAAAAAATAAAGAACACGAATAACTAGTAATTTGGCACTCTAGGTTGGTATTTCTACTGTTAGTAAACATTGTCTATTTCATTATAATCTGACAAAATTAAAGGAAAGGATATGTATATAATTAATGGTAGCATTTAATCTTGGTTACATTATAACCATATAATTCTTTTGTTGGCTTGAATTGTTGTCTTTTTGTTTGTTTTTAACTTTTGGAAACACTAATTTCTTTTCCGTATGTATTCATGTGCAGGTTATGTGGGTATGTAATTTGTGCCGAAAACAACAAGAAATCCTCACTAAATCAGGAGCATGGTTTTATAATAGTGGATCTAATACACCACAGCAACCCGATCAAAAGGTTCTCCGAGGATTGAGGAACGAGGAGGCGCCTCAGGGGAAGAAAGCAAAACTGCATGAACAGGCCCACTTCCAAGGACCCTCAGGTGACTTATCTGTACCTGCAGTGGAGAAAAGTCGATCTCATGGGCTCACAAGACAGGATTCTATTAAAAATGGGTCAGGAGTGAAGCACCAAATTGCCAGTGACATAGCTTCAGACAGGTAAACATTTTGCTTAATCTTTAGGTAAACATATTTTTAATCTTCATTCCAAACAGAAGTAAAAATACATGAAGTATTTAGGCAACTGTGAGTTGTCTGAATGTAATGTAAATGTCCATATGTTTTATTAAATGCTGAAAGTGGTGTTCAGGACTTGAGCTATTACAGGTTTGAACAATCTTAGGTTTGATGAAAGAGTGTTAGGTCACCAGATTTTCCAGAATAAATAAGTGAAATAAAACAGGAGACTTGAATAGAAGGTTATTGTCACAGGAAAGACAAACTGGGATAAGAACAATGGGCATGAAGGAGAGACGGTTTTAAGACACTTTAGAGAGGGATTGATTGGACTAACTGGAAGTTGGAGTTAATAAGATGGGGAAGGCTAATTATATCTCTATAAAGTTCTACCTAGGGCTAAAGGAAGAGGTGGTTTTCCAAGCAGACAAATGCAGATGAAAAGGTTTCATGAATTTGATGTATCAATGGGCTAACTCTTTGTTACTATTTTGGCTCAATTCTATGGGCTTTTCAATATTCAAAGTGTTAGACTTTTACAAATAGTATTTATGGTCCTTATATTTCTTACCTTTGGGAGGGAGAGAATACAAAATTTTCATGGGAAGATTATTTTTCTGTAACATATTTGAGGAAAGTTTTTAAAACAAAATCTGGTTAACACTATTTCTGTTGTCCAGAAGTGGCTGATAAATTTCTGTGTGAACAAGTACAAAGTCATGCATTTGTGAAAAAAACAACTAAAATTGTACTTATAGGATGGTGGGTTCTGAGCATTCAGTTATTACAGGTAAGATAACTAGGAGTCACTTTAGATACTGCCTAAAAGCCATCACCCTGATGTGTCGCTATGTCTTTGAAGAGTAATACAATGATGGCTTCACCAGTTCTTTTGAAAACTAGCAAATGTGAAACAGATAGTGTAATCCTTTCTTTGGGCAAGACACTGGTGGTTTTATGGATGGAATATTTTGAACAACACATCCTTGTGTAAAATCTCAAGAACCCAAGAATTTTAAGTTTAGAGACCATGTTAGGTTGAGGTCTACCTTAAGTAGACAAAGATTTGAGTCCAAATAGTTTATTTGAAAGGCAATCCTAGACACATCTGTATGTGAGTGGGAAATGATGCAGTTCAGAGAAAGAACACAGTACTGGGTGTATTCAAGAGCAAGTTACTTCTGGAAATTATGCCCCATTTTACTGGTACTTCTGGGAGAGAGGGTAGAATGACTTCAGAGTTATCCCACCTAATGGGGAAGGAGACTAGGGTATTTATTCCTAACTCTCCTTTGCTATTGGTCTTAGGCTGTTCCTGGAGAGTATTAACTCACTGGAACACACAGGCCAAGCATGTTCCTGTGACCAGGGGCACTCAGGAACAGTAAGAAGACATTGCTGAGTGGGGAACAGTGAATGAAGAGGCAATGGGATTGGGACAGTAGCAGTGTCTGCTGCACAAGGACTTTAGAAATCAATAAAGTCTATAAAGTGACAACTAAAATGGTCAAGGTGTATGAGCTTGGATGAAAAAGATAAAAGATAACCAATGGATATTGAATTTTAATGAATGTATAATTAAATAAAATAGATAATGTGAACATATTCTTCAAAAACTAGATAGATGCATGACATAGTCTCCTTTGGAGCTTAGAAAGATGGGTTTAGGAAGATTAAAAGGAAATACAAAAACACTAGGTCACGTAATAGATTATTAAGTTTTGGAATGCATATTATCAGGAAGTTGTGTATATTAAAAGTAAATCCAACAAACCTATGAGTAATTAATTCATCACTGTAGTGAAGCAAGAAGCATATCTCTAATCTTCGAAGGTGGTGATGGGAACAAATATATCTCTTTCAATATGGTCTCAATGCTTCTTTCACAGACAAGCACTAGACTGAATAAACAGTAGAATATGACCCATTGTGGGGAAGCAAGATATAGTACCTTTTTTCTTTTTTCTTTTGCCTGGTGCCTTTGGCTGCTCTTACTAGGAAATGCATACTTTAATGACTTAAAGTATCCTGTAATTATATCTTTCGTTTTTGAATCTCACATAAGTCAAATCAATAGCTCCTTTTGTTTATGAGAATTATGTTAGTCAGGGAAGAAGTTACAGTTTAATATCAGATTTGGAGGTTATGCCTAGAAAGTGGAACTGTTAATAATTTGTTTTAATTTTTATTTGGAAAATAACTTTCTCTTCAAGAATAATTCAATTCTCCTTATCATAAAAAAGCATTAATTTTATTATTTTAAAATGCAGATCATACATTTTGAAAACTAGCAAATGTGAAACAGGTAGTGTAATTCTTTCTTTAAATAATTAGTCATATATTTATAAACCCATAGAGTTCTTTCCCCTAGAACAAGGTGTCAGTAAACTATGTCCCTGGGCCAAATCTGGCTTGCCACCTGTTCTTTGTAAATAAAGTGTTATTGGAACACAGCCACCCTACCCATTTTTTTATTGTCTATGGCTGTTTTCAGCTGCAACTCCAGAGTTGAGTTGTTACAGTAGACCATATGGCCCTCAAAGCCTAAGATATTTACACTCTGACCCTTTACAGAAAAGTTTGCCAGTTCCTGCCCTAGAGTAATTAGTTCTCTTAGTTCTGTTGAAATGTATCATTTCTTTTGCTCATTTTTTTTTGTTAATGTTTAAATTATTTCAGTTAAGCCTGGTTTCTTGTTCCCTTCTCTCCCTTTCCTCCTCCCTGTCTTTCTTTTTCTCTCCCCACCTCTGTCCTTTCTTGCCAGAATGCGTCTTCTAGCAGTATTTGAGTTGCAGAGTGAAATGGAGCTATTGATAAGGAATGTAACTCCAGTTTAAAGTATTAGTAATTTGGTTTCTTTAATATCATGCAGAAACCAGTAGCCTCAAAAAGAGAAAACTGGTTCATAAATTTAAATCTCTATGGCTCTAGAATTTTGTTCAGCAGATATAAAATTATGTTACATTTCCTTTTTTTAAGAAGCCTTAGTTTAACGTTTAACTATGTGCTTAAGTAGTTTTGACCTGTTTTATGACTTTTTACTTCTCTCACAGGTCGTAGCACAGTGCTTAGTATTTATTGAGTGAATGAATACAAAGTTGGCTCTAGACCTTAACTTTGAGTTGATGAATATTTACTTTATTTATACAAATGGCAAATATCTATTATCAGCTTAGATGTAAAATAATGTTAAATGTTTTCAATTTTTTTATTTCAAAATAAGTTTTGAGGTAACCTTTTAAAAAATGTTATGTGCAGTTTGCTTACCCTTTGCTGTGTCCCCCAGGAATAACCTCGTGGCTTCTCAACCTTTAATTTACATATATAATAACTTGTTGTTTTATTAAAATACAGATTTGAATTTAGTAGATCTGAAGTAGGGCCTGAGAATCTGTATTTCTAACAAACTTCCAAGAGATGCCAATACTGTTAGTGCAGACCAGTAGCAAGGCACAAAGGCATCTAGAAATATATTAGTAAGAGAAACACCAGTGTCCTCCAATATCTTGAAAATACTTCTAGTTCTAAAATTCTTTGTTATGTTGTATTTTAAGTTCTCAGTCATGGTATAAACTTGAAAATATTCTTTTCCATTATTTTTTTCTCTCCTATAACTAATAGTATCATGTTAAATTAATAGAGGATTATCTTCATTCACATTTTAATAATTCATTGTTATAATTCATTTATTCAACAGATACTTATTGAATTTCGATATAGATATTACTTGTTACCACATGGCTCAAATAAATTTACTATGGTTCATATTTGAAATTGAATATATTTGGCATATTAGGTTAAATCTCCAATTGGACATTTTGACTCTGATCTTATATTGCTATGTAATATTTCTTACTCTATTTTTCCCTACATCCTAATTCTATTATAAAACAAAAGATAACCAGTGATAGGGAAAAGTAACAGGGTTACTTGTTTCTAATGGACTAAGAGGCATTTTAAGAAGTATAACAACAAGGAAGTACTATTTCATAGGCAATACAGATTCTTAAGTTTTTGTACATTTTACTGTTTGAATAATAACTCTTAATGAAAATACTGAGAGACTTCATTATGATTTTATCTGGAATTTTAATTAGGTAAGAGTGGAAAACTAAAAAAAGTCTTGATGCCTCAATTACATTTCAGGGCATTCCATTAGATGGTGAAAATGCTACTAGGTTTAAGTGATGACGAGAGAAAGATGTAAGGTGGTTATCTTGGATCTAAAATGTAAGGGTTTGAATCATGTTCATTATAGTGGATATTTGTAGTTTGGTAATCACCATCATTTCCTTATTGTCCAAGTATTTAACTCCTCCCAGAACAAAGTTCAGAATTTTAGGACATTCCAAGTATGTTTGTGATATTTGATTATTTTAAAGTAAAATTCATAATTAAAATATATGCTGAAGACTTCTTCTTCCAGTATAGATGAAGTAATAGGTCTTGGATTTACTCTTCTGCCTGAAACATCTGAAAAAACATAATGTATTTGAAAGAATGGTTTTTTATAAATTGGGCATAAGGCAACAAAAGGGAGTAATACCTGAGAGATGGGAAATAAATAGAGTGAACCCTGTGATCACCCTAGTGTACTGCTTTGAGAAAGTTTCCATGCCTGTTGCACAGGGAGGGGAGTCTAGGCAGAGCCTAGAGGTTTTCCTGAGTTGAGAAGATAGTTCTGAAGGTTTGTGGACACCAAGGCAGCTGGAGTTTGCTAGACACAGTGCCAGAAAAGAGAAGACTGAGCAGCAAGATACCTTGGAGATCTGCAGAGGGTCCTCCTTGTGTATCCGATGGAATAATGATTGGTACATGCATGTGAAGAAAATACTCAAGTCCAGGCAGAGAATCATCCAGGGTTATTAGAAGAAACACTAGCCTGCATTCATACAGATCAAGAATAGTACTCTCCCAGCAGCCAGACTAAAGAACCTAAAGATTCCTGGAACATTGGGTAGAGTATTTTGGAAAGTCTTGCTTCAGCAGTGGGGAATAATTAATGCTAAATTGAGCACTGCTCTGGGACAGAATAACAAATAAAAGCAGGACCTGAAAGGACCAGACTGTTTCCAAGTAATTTAACTCCTCTCAGAACAAAGTTTAAAATTTATAAGAATACAAAAATATCCAGCACTAAACTAGGTAAAATTGGCACTTACAAGCATTTATAATATTTGGCATCCAATAAAAAATAACTCTGGGCATACAAAACACCAGGAAAACACAATCAATAATGAGAAAGTAATCAGACACTGGATACCAACCCAGTGGTGACACAAATATTAGAATTATCAGGCAGGAATATTAAAATAGTTATTATAATTGTATTCCATATAATTTAAAAAGTAAAATATGTAAGATATTAAAATGAACCCTAAATTGAGCTTATAAAGATGAGAATGGTAATATCTGAAATGAAAAGTACCCTTGTTAGGTATAATGGAAGGTTAGGTATTTAGGAAGAAAAGATTAGTGAATTTGAAGAAAAACTAATGGAAGTGATGCACAATGAAATACAGAATAAAAAGTGAATAAAGTAATTTGAAAAGGGAGAGAGCATCATGAGCTATGGGACATTATCAAGTACTTACTATACATGTAATTGGAGTCTTTGAGGGGGAGGAGAGCATAGAGAGTACTAAGAAAAATTTGAAGAAATAATGGCCAGAATTTTTCAAATTTATGAAAAGTGCAGAACCGCAGATCCAAGAAGCTCTACAAATTTCTGACACAACAAATACAAGAAAAAGTACACCAAGCCACTTCATAATCAAATAGCTTAAAACCAGTGATAATGTGGAAATCAGCCAGAGAAAAAAACAATGTAAACATGACACCAATTTCTTGTTGAAAACAAGGCAAGAGAGAAGAGGATGGAGCAAATACCTTTAAAGTACTGAAAGATTAAAAAAAAAACCCATCAATTAGTATTCTAAACCCAGTGAAAATATCTAAAGAATGGCTATTTCAGATATACAAAAGCTGAAAGATTCATCACCAGCATAAATTACACTATAGGAAATATTGAACAGAGTCCTTCAGGCAGAAGGAAAATTATACCAGCTGGAAATATATATCTATACCAGGAAATGAAGAGTAATGGAAATGATTGATATATTAGTAAAGACATAAATTTTTTTCTTATTATTTTAAATATCCTTAGAAGATACTTGGCTATTTAAATAAAAACAATAATGTATTGTAGTATTTATGACATATGAAAAATAAAATACATGACACCAATGACAATAAAGATTGGGAGGGGAGAAATGGAAGTATACTATTGCTAGGTTCTTATACTTAAAGTGGTATAGTATGGTTTGAAGAGGGACTATGATATGTTAAAGGTGAACTATAAACCCCCAAATAAAATGTTATATTTATTAAGTCAATAAAGGAGATAAAATGGAATGTAAAATATAGTCAACTGAAAGAAGACAGAAAAAGGAGTAAAAACAAAACAAAGACATATCAGACAAATACAAAGCAAAGAGCAAGATTGATAGAAAAACTTAATCATATTGATAATCATGTTAAATGTAATTTGTCTAAACACCCCAAGGAACAGATTGTCAGACTGGTGGTAAATGAAGACCCAACCATCTCCAGTCTGCAAGAAACACCCTGTAAATATGAAGACAAACATAGTGAAAAGTAGCAGAATGGAAAAGATATACCAATACTACTCATAAGCTGGGGATAGCTGTAGTGGTTATACTCAGATCAAAGTAGATTTCAGAGCAAATAATATTACTAGGAATAAAGAATTTTACTTCATGATAAAGAGGTCAGTTAATCAAAAGGACATAAAAATGTTAAATGTTTGACAGAAAGATGGTGGCATGACAGGTGAGATGGAGAACTCCTCCCCAAACCACAAATAGTACAAAAATATAGTTAATTAATACAACTAACCCTAAAACAGCAACAAGAAAGAAGGCTGAACCAGACTGCATACAGACCTCATGAACAGAGCAGACCTCACGAAACAGGGTAACGTACAAAAGCCTTAATCCAGTGGGACCCAAGACCTTCCCCCACCTCAGCTCACTGGCAGGAGGAAGAGAAACGGAGCAGGGAGGGGGGAAAGCTTGAGACTGCTGAACACTTAGCCCTGGAGATCTACTTTGTGAGCAGAAACCTTTATTGTGTGGTGCTCTGGATGTTGGGGAGCTTGGAGAGGCAGAGTGCTTGAGAGCCTGACACTCTGGCCCTTTGTGGAGGAGGGGATCCACATCCGGCCGCTTGGTGTCAGAGGAAAGGCAGGCAGTCTGATAGGCTTCCTAGCAATGAGAGCACTGCTGAAAGGGTGGGGTTTGCATGGAGCTTGCTGCACGGGAGAAGGGAGAGCTGGACAAGGTTGTCTGGGCACACTCTGACCAGCTGGTTGGGAACTTTGAGGAGCTTCAGGTGCTCTTTCTCCTGGCTGCCTACTCAGCTCCGAGGCCCCCCACTGTGACATGCAGCTTGCTGCACCTTCCTCCTAGCCTGCCGGCACTGGTTTGCAAACTGGCAGTCACTGGGCTGGCATCAGGCCAGCCAGAGGGAAGCCCCACCTACAACAGCTAGAGACGCAAAGCACAGAGGCTTACACGTGTGTGCTTGGCCCACTGGCTCTGATACTGGAGACAGGCACCGCAGATAGGAAACAGAAATCAAATCTTTCCTCCCCCAGGCACCAGCTCTGCTCCCCTACGACCCCAACCCCACTCTAGGGGCTGAGCAGC
Organism: Smutsia gigantea; assembly: GCA_032199065.1. Lineage (NCBI taxonomy): Eukaryota > Metazoa > Chordata > Mammalia > Pholidota > Manidae > Smutsia > Smutsia gigantea. The sequence continues at coordinate 126,828 of JAVSCE010015254.1, forward strand.
TCCAGAGACTGGAGCTTCTGCACACCAAAGGGCACCACACAGAAATATGAAACATCAAAAGAACATGGTGCAGACCAAAATCTCACAAATCCTAGAAAAAGGGCCAAATGAAACTGCACACACCTATCTTCCTGAAAGAGAGTTCAAAATAAAAATTATAAACATGCATATGGAGGTACAGAAAAATATTCAAGAACTCAGGAACTAATTTAAGTTAGAGATTCAATCATTAAGAAATTCCATATCTGAAAGGAAACATACAATGGAGGGACTTAAAAGAAGATTAGATGTAGTAGAAGAGACAGTAAATGGAATAGAAATTAGAGAAGAGGAATACAAAGAAGCTGAGGCACAGGGAGAAAAAAAGAATCTGTAAGAATGAAAGAATATTGAGAGAACTGTGTGACCAATTCAAACGGAACAATATTCTCATTATAGAGGTACCAGAAGAAGAAGAAGAGAGAAAAAGGGATAGAAAGTGTCATTGAGGAGATAATTGCTGAAAACTTCCCCAGTGTGGGGAAGGAGATAGTCTCTCAAGACATGGAGGTGACAGATCTCCCAACACAAGAGACCCAAGGAAGACACATCAAGACATATAATAATTAAAATGGCAAAGATCAAGGAAACAGACAGACTATTAAAAGCAGCTAGAGAGAGAAAAAAGATAACATTCAAAGGAAAACCCATCAGGCTATCAGATTTCTCAACAGAAATGTTACAGGCCAGAAGGGAGTGGCATGATATATTTAATGCAATGCAGCAGAAGGGCCTTGAACCTAAGAATAATCTACTCGCAAGGTTATCATTTAAATTTGAAGGAGGGACTAAACAATTTTCAGATAAGCAAAAGCTAAGAGAATTTACCTCCCACAAACCACCCCTACAGTGCATTTTGGAGGGACTCCTATAGATGTAAGTATGCCTAAGGCAAAACAGATGTCACCAAGGGACAGACAAAGAGTACAGAATATGATTCATAACATACAAAAAATAGAGGAGGAAGAAAAAAGAGGAAAAAAAAAGAACCTTTTGGTTGTGTTTGCAATAGCATACAAATTAGTTAAATTAGACTGTTAGATAGTAAGGGAATTACCCTTGAACCTTTGGTAACCATGAATCTAAAGCTTGCAATGGCAATAAGTACATACCTATCGATAATCACCCTAAATGTAAATGGTCTGAATGCACCAATCAAAAGACATAGAGTTACTGAATGGATAAAAAGCAAGACTTATCTATATGCTGCCTACAAGAGACTCACTTCAAACTCAAAGACATACACAGACTGAAAGTAAAGGGATGGAAAAAGATATTTCATGCAAATAATAGGGAGAAAAAACCAGGAGTTGCAGTACTTGTATCAGACAAAATAGACTTCAAAACAAAGAAAATCACAAGAGACAAAGAAGGACATTACATAATGTTAAAAGGGTCAGTCCAACAAGAAGATATAATTATTATAAATATCTATGCACCCAACACAGGATCACCTACATATGTGAAACAAATACTAACAGAATTAAAGGGGGAAATAGAATGCAATGCCTTCATTTTAGGAGACTTCAACACACCACTCACTCCAAAGGACAGATCAACAGACAGAAAATAAGTAAAGAGAGGCACGGAACAACATATTAGAACAGATGGACCAAACAGACATCTACAGAGCACTCTGTCCAAAAGCAACAGGATGCACATTATTCTCAAGTGCACACAGAACATTTTCAAGAATAGATCATATACTAGACCACAAAAAGAACCTCAGTAAATTCAAAAAGATTGAAATTGTACCAACCAGCTTCTCAGATCACAAAGGTATGAAACTAGAAATAAATAACACAAAGAAAATGAAAAAGCCCATAAACACATGGAGGCTAAATAACATGCTTCTAAATAATCAATGGATCAATGACCAAATAAAAACAGAGATCAAGCAATATATGGAGACAAATGACAACAATAATTCAACACCACAAAATCTGTGGGACACAGCAAAGGCCATGCTAAGCAATACAGGCCTACCTCAGGAAAGAAGAGCAATACAAAATGAGCAGTCTAAACTCACAATTAATGAAACTAGAAAAAGAAGAACAAATGAGGCTCAAAGTCAGTAGGAGGGACATAATAAAGATTAAAGGAGAAACAAATAAAATTGAGAAGAATAAAACACTAGATCAATGAAAGCAGAAGGTGGTTCTTTGAGAAAATAAACGAAATAGATAAACCCCTAGCCAAACTTAACAAGAAAAAAAGAGTCTGCACACATAAACAGAATCAGAAATGAGAAAGGAAAAATCACTACAGACACCACAGAAATACAGTGAATTATGAGAGAATACTATGAAAAATTATATGGTAACAAACTGGATAACCAAAAGAAATGGACAACTTTCTAGAAAAATACAACCTTCCAAGGCTGACCCAGGAAGAAACAGAAAATCTGAATAGACAAATCACCACCAAAGAAATTGAATTGGTAATCAAAAAACTACCTAAGAACAAATTTCCTGGACAAGATGGTTTCACTGCTGAATTTTATCAAACATTTACTGAAGACCTAATACCCATCCTTGTTAAAGTTTTCCAAAAAGTAGAAGAGAAGGGAACACTCCCAAACTCATTCTACAGGGCCAACATCACTCTAATAACAAAACCAGGCAAAGACACCACAAAAAAAAGAAAATTACAGACCAACATCCCTGATGAACATAGATGCAAAAATACTCAACCAAATAGTAGCAAACCGAATTCAAAAATACATCAAAAAGATCATCCATCATGATCAAGTGGGATTCATCCCAGGGATGCAAGATTGGTACAACATTCGAAAATCCATCAACATCATCCACTACATCAACAAAAAGAAGGACAAAAACCACATGATCATCTCCATAGATGCTGAAAAAGCATTCGACAAAATTCAACATCCATTCATGATAAAAACTCTCAACAAAATGGGTATATAGGGCAAGTACCTCAACATAATAAAGGCCATATAGGAGAAACCCACAGCCAACATTTTACTTAACAGCGAGAAGCTGAAGCTTTTCCTTTGAGATTGGGAACAAGACAAGGATGCCCACTCTCCCCACTACTATTCAAAATAGTTCTGGAGGTCCTAGCCACGGCAATCAGACAACACAAAGAAATAAAAGGCATCCAGATTGGCAAGGAAGAAGTCAAACTGTCCCTGTTTGCAGATGACATGATATTGTACATAAAGAATCCACTCCAAACTACTAGGTCAAATATCTGAATTCAGCAAAGTTGTGGGATACAAAATTAATACACAGAAATATGTTGCATTCTTATACACCAACGATGAACTAGCAGAAAGAGAAATCAGGAAAACAATTCCGTTCAGAATTACATCAAAAAGAATAAAATACCTAGGAATAAACCTAACGAAGGAAGTGAAAGACCTTTACCCTGAAAACTACAAGACACTCTTAGAGAAATTAAAGAGGACACTAATAAATAAAAATTCATCCAATGCTCTTGGCTAGGAAGAATTAATGTTGTCAAAATGGCCATCCTGCCTAAAGCAATCTACAGATTCAATGCAATCCCTATCAAAATACCTACAAAATTCTTCAATGAACTAGACAAAATAGTTCTAAAATTCATATGGAATGACAAAAGACCCTGAATAGCCAAAGTAATCCTGAGAAGGAAGAATAAAATGGGGAATTACGCTCCCTAACGTCAAGCTCTACTACAAAGCCACAGTTATCAAGACAATTTGGACTGGCACAAGAACAGACCCATAGACCAGTGGAACAGAGTACAGAGCCCAGATATAAACCCAAGCATACATGGTCAATTAATATATGATAAAGGAGCCATGGATATACAATGGGGAAATGACAGCCTCTTCAGCAGTTGGTGTTGGCAAAACTGGACAGCTGCATGTATGAGAATGAAACTGGATTACTGTCTAACCCCATACACAGAAGTAAACTCAAAATGGATCAAAAACCTGAATGTAAGTCATGAAACCATAAAACTCTTAGAAAAAAACATAGGCAAAAATCTCTTGGACATAAACATGAGCGACTTCTTCATGAACATATCTCCCCGGGCAAGGGAAACAAAAGCAAAAATGAACCAATGGGACTATATCAAACCAAAAAGCTTTGTACAGCAAAGGATACCATCAGTAGAACAAAAAGACATCCTACAGTATGGGAGAATATATTCATAAATGACATATCTGATAAGGGGTTGACATCCACATTATATAAAGAGCTCATGCACCTCAACAAACAAAAAGCAAATAAGCCAAGTAGAAAATGGGCAGAGGATCTGAACAGACACTTCTCCAAAGAAGAAATTCAGATGGCCAACCGGCATATGAAAAGATGCTCCACATGTCTAATCATTAGAGAAATGCAAATTATAACCACAATGAGATATCACCTCTCACCAGTTAGGATGGCCACCATCCAAAAGACAAACAACAACAAATGTTGAGGAGGATATGGAGAAAGGGGAACCGTCCTACACTGCTGGTGGGAATGTAAACTAGTTCAATCATTGTGGAAAGCAGTATGGAGGTTCCTCGAAAACTAAAAATAGAAATACCACTTGACCGAGGAATTCCCCTCCTACGAATTTACCCTAAGAATGCAGCAGCCCAGTTTGAAAAAGACATATGCACCCCTATATTTATTGCAGCACTATTTACAGTAGCCAAGAAATGGAAGCAACCTAAGTGTCTATCAGTAGATGAATGGATAAAGAAGAGGTGGAACATATACACAATGGAATATTATTCAGCCATAAGAAAACAAATCAAGACATTTGCAACAACATGGATGGAGCTAGGAGGTATTATGCTCAGTGAAATAAGCCAGGCAGAGAAAGACAAGTATCAAATGATTTCACTCATCTGTGGAGTATAAGAACAAAGAAAAAACTGAAGGAACAAAACAGTAGCAGACTCACAGAACCCAAGAATGGACTAACAGTCACCAAAGGGAAAGGGACTGGGGACGATGGGTGGGAAGGGAGGGATAAGGAGGAATAAGGGTATTACGATTAGCACACATTGTGTAGCAGGGGGTGGGGTACACGGCAAAGGCAGTATTTACAGAGAAGACCAGTAGTGATTCTATAGCATCTTCCTACGCTGATGGACAGTGACTGTAATGGGGTTTGTTGGGGGGACTTGATAATAGGGGGTCTAGTAACCATAATGTTGTTCAAGTAATTGTACATTAACAATACCAAAATGAAAAAAAATGTTAAGTGTTTATGTCTTTATTAAACAGAGCTTCAAAATATATGAAGCAAAAAACTGATAAAATTATAAGGAGAAATAGAGAAATCCCACAGTTATAATTGGATATTTCAATATTCTCAATAACTGATTGAACTAGTAGGCAGAAAATCAGTAAAGATATTGTATACTTGAACAACAGTCTCAACTAGCCTGACATAATTGATGTTTGTAGCACAATCCACCAAACAACAGCAGAACATTCACTCTTACTGGGGGTACATAGAAAAATCGCCAATATATACCATATTTTGGTCATTAAACAAGTCTCATTAAGTTGAAGGTAATCCAAGTAATAAAAAATGTGTTCTCTGTTCACAATGGACTTATGTTAGAAATAAGAAACAGAAACATCTCTGGGAAATCCCCCAATATTTGGAAGCTAAATAACACACTTTAGGTAATGTATAGATCAGAGAAGAATTCAAAAGAGAACATAGAAACCATTTTTAACTGAGTTAAAATGAAAACAGCTGCAGAAAATGTAGGATGCCTCTAAAGGAGCACTTAGGCCAGAATTTATAGCACTGGACACCTATATTAGAAAATAAGAAAAACCTCAAAGCATTGATCTCAGCTTCCACCTTAAATTTAGAAAAACAATGCTAATTAAGCTCAAGTAAGCAGAATAAAGGAAACAATAATGATTAAAGCAGAAAACAAAATGGAAACAATGAACCCAAAAGCTGAATCTTAGAGATCAATAAAATTATTAAACTTCTAGACAGTCTAATTATGAAAAGAAAGAAAAGATAGAAATTTCCTATATCTTGAGGAAGAGTGCTAACATCAACATGAACTCTCATTATACTAAAATATTCAAGAGGAATTATTTTGAAAAACATTATGCCTATAAAATTGACACATTAGATGAAATGGACAATTCCCTTGAAAGACACAAATACCTGAAGCTCACGCAGGAAGAAATTAATAACTTAAATAGCATTATATGTATTAAAAAACTATATTTATGATTAAAAGTCTTCCTACAAATAAAACTAGACCTGATGGCATCACTGGTGAACAGACCTTAAAGGAAGAAATAATGCCATCTCTGCACATACTCTTCTGGGAAATTAAGGAGGACAGAATATTTCTCAGTGTCTTCTCCCAGCCAATATTATCCTGATTCCAAAATCAAAGATATTACAAGGAAAAGAAACAAAAAAAAACTTGTGAACATCACTCATAAATATAAATGCAAAAATTCTAAACAAATTTAACATATTGATCAATATATAAAAACGATAATGCATCATTCAAATGGTGTTTATCCCAGGAAAATAGAGTTAGGTTAACATTTGACATCCTGGTAATTCACCATTTTTATAAAATAGAAAAATCATATTATCATTTCAGTAGATCCAAAAAATCATTTGGCAAACTTAAGCATCCATTTTTTTTAATTAAGATGTCATTGGTATACAGTGTTATGAAGGTTTCACATGAGGAACATTGTGGTTTCAACGTTCACCCATATTATCAAACCCGTCCGACCCCCAACTCCATTGCAAGCACTATCCATCAGTGTAGTAAGATGCTATAGAGTCATTATTTGTCTTTTTTGTGCTATACTGACTTCCCTGTGACCTTCCTGTGTTGTGTGCTAATTATAATGCCCCTTAATCCCCTTCTCCCTCCTTCCCCAACCCCTTCCCTTTGGTAACCACTAGTCCCTTCTAGCGAAGTCTGTGAGTCAGCCACTGTTTTGTTCCTTCAGTTTTGCTTTGTCGTTATACTCCACAAATGAGTGAAATCATTTGGTACTTGTCTTTCTCCACCTGGCTTATTTCACTGAGCATAATACCCTCTAGCTCCATCCATGTTGTTGCAAATGGTAAGATTTGTTTTCTTCTTATGGCTGAACAATATTCCATTGTGTATATGTACCACATCTTCTTTATCCATTCATCTACTGATGGACACTTAGGTTGCTTCCATTTCTTGGCTACTGTAAATAGTGCTGCAATAAACAAAGGGGTGCATATGTCTTTTTGAATTTGGGATCTTGTTTTCTTTGGATAAATTCCTAGGAGTGGAATTCCTGGGTCAAATGGTATTTCTATTTTTAGTTTTTTGAGGAACCTCCGTATTGTTTTCCACAATGGTTGAACTAATTTATATTTCCACCAGCAGTGTAGGAGTGTTCCCCTTTCTCCACATCCTTGCCAGCATTTGCTGTTCCTTGTCTTTTGAATGTTGGCCATCCTAACTGGTGTGAAGTGACATCTCATTGTGGTTTAAATTTTCATTTCTCTGATGATTAGCGAAGTGGAACATCTTTTCATGTGCCTGTTGGCCATCTGAATTTCTTCTTTGAAGAAGTATCTGTCCAAATGCTCTGCCCATTTTTTAATTGGGTTATTTGCTTTTTGGTGTTAAGATGTATGTACTCTTTATATATTTTGGATGTTAAACCTTTACCGGATAAGTTGTTTTTGAATATGTTCTCCCACAGTGTAGGATGCCTTTTTCTGTTCAGCATCCATTTTTAATAAAAACTCTCAGCAAACTAGGAATAGACAGAACTTCCTCAACCTGATCAAAGATATTTATGATGATCCTGCAGCTGATATCACATCTAATGGTGAAAGACTGAATAATTTCCCTGTATATAAAAGATAAAATAAAACCTTGAAACTATTTACATGCACAGAAACATGAGTAAGTTTCAAAACCATTGTGTTGAGTGAAATAAGCCAGGCACAAAAGAGTACATATTATATGATTCCATTTATATGACGTTCAAGAAGAGATAAAACAAATCTATAGGAGAAGAAACCATAACAATGCTTTCCTTGAGGGAACTTTCTGGAGCCATGGAAATGTTATGTATCTTGACAGAGGTGTGGATTACTTGTTGAATATATTTGTTAATAACTGTTGTGACATTACACTTAGGGTCTCTATACTTTTTATTGAATATAAATTGTATTTCAGTAAAAAAGAATTATATGCATAATTACTACACTTGAATTTTTCTTAAACATTTTCAAAGATTAAATTGAGGTATAATTGACATATAACATAGTGTTATGTTGTGAACAACGTAATGATTTGATATATGTATATATTGTAAAATGATCACCACAGTAAGTTAACATCTATCACCTCACGTAATACAAAATTATTTTCTTGTGATGAGAGCTTTTAAGATCTACTCTCTTATGTTTGCTATGTTTTAAAATCACCGGTTACATTGAAATTTTATTGGTACTAAATGTTTAAGACTTATTGTGGAATTGGCATTAGGAATAATGAATTTCTCTTCATAATCAACCTTTCAGCATTGGCTCAAAGAATGCTAATAGTGGACCTAGAACCAAATAGTTGTATTTAGAATTTACTAAGTGTGGATTACATATGATTTAAGGACTAATGTAACTTACTTCTATGAGCTGTCCTATGAAACAGTGGTATAGTTCTCATGAGTCTTATTCAAAATGGTTATCTAAGATACTTGGTAAGGGAAAAATAACTGAAGATCAAAGTATAAAAAGTGTGAAGAGAAATAATTTTTAAAAGGGAATCAAAGTATTGTTAAGAAAGAGGATTAGACAACAAAGAGCTAAGGAACTAGAAAAGGTTGAGCTCGAATGATTACTTTTGGAAAAAAAAAACTTCAATAACTTGGAAGCAGTGGTCTCATAACCTTTATTCCTTGATTGTTCTTCTTATACTTTTTAGGATATCAGATGCAACAAAAAGGCATGGTAATATGTTTGTTGCCCCTTCTAGTGAATTATGCATAGTTTAATAAATGCTTGGAGCAGATCAGGTGATGAATTGGTTTTCTGTAATGCTAATGTCTTTTATGTGACTGATACCATTTTTGTAGCATCTTTGTCTTTTATTGGCAGAATGATCAATCATGTTTTTATATAGCCAACACTAGAGACTTCTTTATTTTTAAGAATATGATATGAGCTCTGAAAGACAGTGTGTCTTCTTTTAAAAAATGGATGTTTAACATACTATGATAATAGGTTTGACTGTGTAGAAGTCAGTATGTTCTCTTGGAATAAATAACTAACAGTTTTAATGTCAATAGGTGAAAAAGAATTTTTATTCCTATTTTCAACTAACTAACCATTCTCAAGTTTCCTTCATTTAAGTGACCTGTTAATAGAATTACAATATGTGCCAATTTGCCCAGGACAGTCCCAGTTTACAACTGCTCTCCTGGCAGTCTGCATAGGTTGGCATTGTCATGGTTGTTTTCTATGAAGTATTTTATTAACAGCTGAACTAAAATAAGCTGGCGTGGAGTTCCTGGAAGATGGCGGCGTGAGCAGGCCGGCGGAAATCTCCTCCCAAAACCATATATATTTATGAAAATACAACTATTCCTAAAAGACAGAGCAGAAGATACAGGACAGCATCCAGCCTGCATCTACATCTGAGAGGACTCAGCACCCCGCGAGGCGGGTAAGATACGGAGTCAGGTCCCGGCGGGACCCGAGCACTCCACCACCCCAGCGCACTGGCAGGAGGAGAGGATTCAGAGCTGGGAGGGAGTGGAAGTACAGGTCCGTGAAATAACCAGCTGTGGTGATCTGCGCCGGGAGCACTGACATACTCGCGCGATGTATTGGAGATTGGAGAGGCAGAGGGTGCAGGATGTGAGCCTAGGAATGCACTGGGTCCTCGCAGCTGGCTCCCTGGGACAAAACAAAAGCGAGTGCATTTTTTTAGCAGTCTTAAAGAGATAGGGGCCCAATGGCGGAACAGGATTGTCCCAGGACACTCAGGCCAGCAGGCTGGGAGTCCTGGGGAATTTCGGACCCCTTGGCTGGTGACTGGGAAAAAGTAGCCCTACTGAGACTTCCCAGAGAGATCAGCAGCCTCCCATTCGTTCCCGCCCCGGCCAGAGCTACAAAGGGCCCTGCGAAGTGGCGCAGCTGTGGCTGCAGAATACTGGAGCAACAGCGGCACCTACAGCATCCTCACAGAATCTACTCCTGGTGGGCGTCTTTTTGTTTGTTTGGGGGTTTTTTTTCTTCTCTTTTCCTTTCTTTCTCTTCTTTCTTTCTGTCTTTTTTTTTAAGTCTTAAATAGCTCAGCTGACATACATGGCACCTACCAGCGACCACTTCTATTGCCATGAAAAGATAGAGGAATATGGTACAAACAAAGCTTATCCAGACCCAGACACCAGAGAGGGAGTCTGAAGGGATGGAAATGCACAATCTTCCTCAAAAAGAATTCAGAATAAAAGTCATAACCATACTGATGGATCTGCAGAGAAATATGCAAGAGCTGAGGTAGGAAGTGAGGGAAGTGAGGAAAGAGAATGCAGAAATTAGACAAGCGATCAACGGGCTTAGCAGCAGACTGGACGAGATGCAAGAGACTGTTAATGAAATAGAAATCAGAGAACAGGAATACAGAGAAGCTGAGGCAGAGAGAGATAAAAGGCTCTCTAGGAATGAAAGAATATTAAGAGAACTGTGTGAACAATCCAAACGGAACAATATTCACATTATAGGAGTACCAGAGGAAGAAGAGAGAGAAAAAGGGATAGAAAGTGTCTTTGAAGAAATACTTGCTGAAAACTTCCCCATGCTGGGGAAGGAAATACTCTCGCAGTCCATGGAAGCCCACAGATCTCCCAACACAAGGGACCCAAGGAAGACAACACCAAGACACATAATAATTAAGATGGCAAAGATCAAAGATAAAGACAGACTATTAAAGGCAGCTAGAGAGAGAAAAAAGATCACCTACAAAGGAAAACCCATCAGACTATCATCAGACTTCTCAACAGAAACCTTATAGGCCATAAGAGAATGGCATAATATATTTAACATAATGAAACAGAAGGGCCTCAAACCAAGAATATTGTCTCCAGCATGATTATCATTTAAATATGATGGAGGGATTAAACAATTTCCAGACAAGCGAAAGCTGAGAGAGTTTGCCCCCCATAAACCACCTGTACAGGATATCTTAAATGGACTGCTCTAGAGGGAAGTACTCCTAAGGCTAAAAAGATGTCACCAGAGAAAATAAAATCAGAGCAAAGAAAGCAGACCATCTAAATACTAAAGGCAAGGAATAAAACACCTAGTATATAAAGAATGGAGGAGGAAAAATAAGAAGGGAGAGAAATAAAGAAACATCAGACCATGCTTACAGTAACTTAACAAGAAAGTTAAGTTAGATTGTTAGATAGTAAAGAAGCAACCCCTGCTTCTGTACAGCAAAGGACACCATCAGTAGAACAAAAAGACATCCTACAGTATGGGAAAATATATTCATAAAAAACGTATCTGATAAAGGGTTGACATCCAAAATATATAAAGAACTCATGCACCTTAACAAACAGAAAGCAAATAATCCAATTAAGAAATGGGCAGAGGACATGAATAGACACTTCTCCAAAGAACAAATTCAGATGGCCAACAGGCACATGAAAAGATGCTCCACATCGCTAATCATCAGAGAAATGCAGATTAAAACCACAATGAGATATCACCTCACACCAGTGAGGATGGCCAACATCCAAAACACAAACAACAACAAATGTTGGCGAGGATGTGGAGAAAAGGGAACCCTCCTACACTGCTGGTGGGACTGCAAATTAGTTCAACCATTGTGGAAAGCAGTATGGAGGTTCCTCAAAAAACTCAAAATAGAAATACCATTTGACCCAGGAATTCCACTCCTAGGAATTTACCCTAAGAATGCAGCAGCCCAATTTGAAAAGGACAGATGCACCCCTATGTTTATTGCAGCACTATTTACAATAGCCAAGAAATGGAAGCAACCTAAGTGTCCATCAGTAGATGAATGGATAAAGAAGATGTGGTACATATACACAATGGAATATTATTCAGCCATAAGAAGAAAACAAATCCTACCATTTGCAACAACATGGATGGAGCTAGAGGGTATTATGCTCAGTGAAATAAGCCAAGCCGAAAAAGACAAGTATCAAATGATTTCACTCATATGTGGAGTATAAGAACAAAGAAAAAAACTGAAGGAACAAAACAGCAGCAGACTCACAGAACCCAAGAACGGACTAATAGTTACCAAAGGGAAAGGGACTGGGGAAAATGGGTGGGAAGGGAGGGATAAGAGGGAAAAAGGGGCATTACGATTAGCAGATGTAATGTTGGGGGGGCACGGGGAGGGCAGTACAACTCAGAGAAGACAAGTAGTGATTCTATAGCATCTCACTACGCTGATGGACAGTGACTGTAATGGGTTTGGTGGGGGGGACCTGATGAAGGGGTAGTTTAATAATCGTAATATTGCACATGTAATTGTAAATTAATGATAATAAAATAAATTATATTAAAAAAAAAAAAGAAGCAACCCCTGAACCTTTTGTAACCACGAATTTAAAGCCAGCAATGGCAATAAGTACATATCTATCGATAATCACCCTAAATGTAAATGGACTGAATGCACCAATCAAAAGACACAGAGTAATAGAATGGATAAAAAGCAAGAACCATCTATATGCTGCTTACAAGAGACTTACCTCAAACCCAAAGATATACACAGACTAAAGGTGAAGGGATGGAAAAAGATATTTCATGCAAACAACAAGGAGAAAAAAGCAGGTGTTGCAGTACTTGTATGAGACAAAATAGACTTCAAAACGAAGAGAGTAGCAAGAGATAAAGAAGGACATTAAATAATGATAAAGGGGTCAATCCAACAAGAGGATATAACCGTTTTAAATATATATGCACCCAACACAGGAGCCCAGCATATGTGAAACAAATACTAACAGAATTAAAGGAGGAAATAGAAAGCAATGCCTTCATTTTAGGAGACGTCAACAAACCACTCACTCCAAAGGATAAATCAGCCAGACAGAAAATTAGACAGAGAGGTACTGAAGAACACACTAGAACAGATGGACCTAACAGACATCTACAGAACTCTACACCCAAAAGCAACAGGATACACATTCTTCTCAAGTGCACATGGAATATTTTTCAGAATAGACCACATACTAGGCCACAGAAAGAACCTCAGTAAATTAAAAAATATTGAAATTCTACCAACCAACTTCTCAGATCACAAAGGTATAAAATTAGAGATAAATTTTAGAAAGAAACCAAAAAGTCTCACAAATACATGGAGACTTAACAACACTCTCCTAATTAATCAATGTGTTAACGATCAAATCAAAACAGATATCAAAGAATATATGGAGACTAATGACAACAACAACACAAAGCCACAACTTCTGTGGGACGCAGCAAAGGCAGTTCTAAGAGGAAAGTATATTACAATCCAGGCCTATTTAAAGAAAGAAGACATTCCCAAATGAATAGTCTAAAGACAGAATTACTGAAATTGGAAAAAGAAGAACTAATGAGGCCCAAAGTCACCAGAAGGAGGGACATAATAAAGATCAGAGAAGAAATAAATAAAATTGAGAAGAATAAAGCAATAGAAAAAATCAATGAAACCAAGAGCTGTTTTTTTGAAAAAATAAACAAAATAGATAAACCCCTAGCCAGACTCATTAAGAGAAAAAGAATCTACACACATAAACAGATTCAGAAATGAGAAAGGAAAAGTAACGACAGACCCCACAGAAATACAAAGAATTATAAGAGAATATTATGAGAATCTATATGCTAACAAGCTGGAAAACCTAGAAGAAGTGGACAACTTCTTATAAAAATACAACCTTCCAAGCCTGACCAAGCAAGAAACAGAAAAACTAAACAGACCAATCACCAGCAACGAAATTGAATCGGTTATCAAAAAACTACCCAAGAAAAAAACCCCGGGCCAGATGGATTCACCTCTGAAATCTACCAGACATATAGAGAAGAAATAACACCCATTGTCCTTAAAGTTTTCCAAAAAATAGAAGAGGAGGGAATACTTCCAAAATCATTCTATGAAGCCAGCATCACTCTAATACCAAAACCGGGCAAAGACCTCACCAAAAAAGAAAATTACATCCCTGATAAACGTAGACACAAAAATACTCAACAAAATATTAGCAAACCGATTTCAAAAATACGTAAAGAGGATCATCCACCAGGATCAAGTGGGATTCATCCCAGGGATGCAAGGATGGTACAACATTCGAAAATCCATCATTATCAACCACCACATCAACAAAAAGAAGAACAAAACCACATGATCATCTCCATAGATGCTGAAAAAGCATTTGACAAAATTCAGCATCCATTCATGATTAAAACTCTCAACAAAATTTGTATAGATGGCAAGTACCTCAACATCATAAAGGCTATATATGACAAACCCACAGCTAACATCATACTTAACAGTGAGAAGCTGAAAGCTTTTCGTCTAAGAATGGGAATAAGACGGGGATGCCCACTCTCTCCACTGTTATTCAACATAGTACTGGAGGTCCTAGCCATGGCAATCAGACAAAACAAAGACATACAAGGCATCCAGACTGGCAAAGAAGAAGTCAAATTGTCATTATTTGCAGACGACATGATATTGTACATATAAAACCCTAACGACTCCACTCCAAAACTACTAGAACTAATATCTGAATTCAGCAAAGTTGCAGGATACAAAATTGACACACAGAAATCTGTTACTTTCCTATACACTAACAATGAACTAACAGAAAGAGAAATCAGAAAAACAATTCCATTCACAATTGCATCAAAAAGAATAAAATACCTAGGAATAAACCTAACAAAGGAAGTGAACGACCTGTACTCTGAAAACTACAAGACACTCCTAAGAGAAATTAAAGAGGACAATAACAAATGGAAATTCATCCCATGCTCTTGGCTAGGTAGAAGAAATATTGTCAAGATATCTATACTACCTAAAGTAATTTACAGATTCAATGCAATCCCTATCAAAACACCAACAGCTTTCTTCAATGAACTCGAACAAATAATTCTAAAATTCATATGGAACCAGAAAAGACCCCGAATAGCCAAATCAATCCTGAGAAGGAGGAATAAAACAGGGGGAATTACACTCCCTGACTTCAAGCTCTACTACAAAGCCATGGTAATCAAGACAATTTGGTATTGGCACAAAAACAGACCCACAGACCAGTGGAACAGAATAGAAAATCCAAACATTAACCCAAACATATACAGTCAATTAATATTTGATAAAGGAGCCTTGGATGTACAATGGGGAGATGACAGCCTCTTCAGCAGCTAGTGTTGGAAAAACTGGACAGCTATATGTAAGAGTATGAAACTGGATTACTGTCTAGCCCCATACACAAAGGTAAACTCAAGGTGGATCAAAGACCTGAATATAAGTCATGAAACCATAAAACTCTTAGAAAAAAACATAGGCGAAAATCTCTTGGACATAAACATGAGCGACTTCTTCGTGAACATATCTCCCCGGGCAAGGGAAACAAAAGCAAAAATGGACAAGTGGGACCATATCAAGCTGAAAAGCTTCTGTACAGAAAATGACACCATCAGTAGAACAAACAGATATCCTACTGTATGGGAGAATATATTCATAAGTGACATATCTGATAATGGGTTGACATCCAAAATATATAAAGAACTCACGCACCTTAACAAACAAAAAGCAAATAATCCAATTAAGAAAGGGCAGGGGACATGAATAGACACTTCTCCAAAGAAGAAATTCAGATGGCCAACAGGCACATGAGAAGATGCTCCACATCGCTAATCATCAGAGAAATGCAGATTAAAACCACAATGAGATATCACCTCACACCAGTGAGAATGGCCAGCATCCAAAACACAAACAACAACAAATGTTGGCAAGAATGTGGAGAAAAGAGAACCCTCCTACACTGCTGGTGAGAATGCAAATTATTTCAACCATTGTGGAAAGCAGTATGGAGGTTCCTCAAAAAACTCAAAATAGAAATACCATTGGACCCAGGAATTCCACTCCTAGGAATTTACCCTAAGACTGCAGCAGCCCAGTTTGAAAAAGACATATGCACCCCTATGTTTATCACGCACTATGTACAATAGCCAAGAAATGGAAGCAACCTAAGTGTCCATCAGTAGATGAATGAATAAAGAAGAGGTGGTACATATACAGAATGGAATATTATTCAGCCATAAGAAGAAAACAAATCCTACCATTTGCAACAACATGGATGGAGCTACAGGGTATTATGCTCAGTGAAATAAGCCAAGCTGAAAAAGACAAGTATCAAATGATTTCACTCATATGTGGAGTATAAGAACAAAGAAAAAAACCAAAGGAACAAAACAGCAGCCGACTCACAGAACCCAAGAATGGACTAATAGTTATCAGAGGGAAGGGGCCTGGGCAAGATGGGTGGGAAGGGAGGGATAAAAAAAGAGGGGCATTATAATTAGCAGATGTAATGTTGGGGGGGCACGTGTGGGGCTGTACAACTCAGAGAAGAAAAGTAGTGATTCTATAGCAACTCAGTACGCTGATGAACAGTGAGTGTAATGGGGTTGGTGGGCGGGGCCTGATGAAGGCGGTAGTTTAATAACCCTAATATTGCACATGTAATTGTAGATTAATGATACCAAAATAAATTTTAAAAAGGTGGCGTGAGTTTGGTAGGCCTCCACTTTGATATGACTTATTGTGGGCAAGACCTGTGTGCAGTGAACATGGCTGGTATATGAAATACAACCAGCAGTAATCCATCTTTTCAGACATGAGAGAGCTCCCATTTCTCTAAAGGACAAGATGTAACTTGCTTGCTGGCAAAATAAAGTAGGATCCGAAGGTCTCAGAGGTGGTTGGAGAAGTGTTGGACATTGCTAACCGCTTGTCCTTTGGCATATATGTCAGTTTTGTCATGGCTCATCGTTTAACATTTGAGCTACAAGAAGAAATTTTTGTGGGACACTTTGGACAATATAGCTTAGGTGTATGTGAAATATGTGACCGAACTATCTTATCATAGAATGTATAGAAGGTAGTCTGGATGTTTTTTCTACAGCAGTATTTCCACTTATTGTATAGCATAGGCCTATAACTATTCATGTATTTTAATACTTCTGTAATTAAAAAGAGTTTGCAATAAATATTTCATCACTTTAGCACTTTAGCAAGGTGCTAAAACACCCTCATTTTCACTGATGGATGTGTAACTTGCGCAGATTTTTTGTTTCATTTGCCATCCAGCAGGGGGCTCACAGTCACTGAACACATGAATGCAAAAATGAAAAAATCTGGGGAAGAAGCAATTGGAGTTGTTTTAAGGAGACCCAAAAATGAGAAAATAATACTTACACTTACAGATAGTGTATTTTACATGTCGTTCTGTGAAGCATGACTTTTCCTTTATGTTAAATGATTGTTCCTTAAAATTAATTTTAGTGATTTTCAATTTCAAGTTTTTGTGCACTGACAAAGTAAATTTAATAGAAGAAATTTACTGCACTGGTAAGTGTTGACATTTAAGAAAGCACTTTAAAAGCAGTGCTGGTCAAGTAAATATATTGAAAATTTCATTATAAAAGCAAGGGAGGAATTGAACAAATTAAACATATTTCATAATGCAAGAGTCATGTGTATCTTCTCCATCAATGAATTCCTAGCACCTCACACAGTAATTGATACATAGTGGTGGTCAATGAATAGTTGTTGAAATAATGGCTGGGATAATAAAATGGCTTAAGGAAAATTAATTATAAGGATATTGAAGTGTCTGACAGAACTCAAGAAAAGAAAGAGGATAGACCTTGTGAACAACTGGATTATGGACTCCAGTACTATGATCTCAGTATCTCATCTCTATTCTTTAGTCTATCTGTTGTATTCTTGTGTCTCTCCAAAATGGTTATCACTGCTCAGCTGTTCTACATGATTGGAAAATGACCATCAATAGAAATTTGTAAAATAAATGAATAAAAGGAGTTTTGTAGTAACCTTCATACTGAAAATCGATGTTATCAGCATATATATTTTATATAATGCTTGGGAATTTATATGATATGTTAATTTAAATAAAAGCTATAGGGAGAGATTTAATAGTCAAGAAACAAAACTTTGTCTTGAAAATACAGTTAAGGTCCAAGATAACACATAGTTGAACTGGGATTTATGCTACGTAGGGTTGAGATAGATAGAACATTAAGTATAAACTCTGCCATTTGAAAGTTATTAAAATGTCTCATCGTTTGATTATGTGCATAATTATACACATATAAAAGTATTTTAGGATGGGCTGTGTGCATTTTGGCCTGACAGTGAATATCAAGTTTGATCTTGCCAGTGGACCATCTTACCCTGTCTAAAGAGGGTATAAATAGAATTTTAAATTTCATGCCTCTTAAACTGGGTGCAGAGGCAAGAGTAACAATTTCTGATCTCTTTAATTCTGGACTCTTTATATTCTGATCTCATTAGTAGCATATAATATGATATTCTGATATTGATATATATATTCTGATATTGAAGCTTACTATGACTTTGATATTTTTAAAAAGTTCCTTACTTCATAGAAGTAAAACAATGAAATAACATATGTAAAGTATGTATTTTTAGTAAAATTAGGTTAAACTAAATGTATTTTTTTGTCAGCAAGTATTAAAAGTTGTTTTGTTCAAAATGACTTAGTATTATTACTATAGAGATGGCTTTGATAGCTACTTGAGAGCTCACTATACTTCTGTAAAATATGATTTAAGATCTTGTTCCATAATTATCACAATATTTTGATTTGCATTTTCTCTTTGAATTCTTGTTTTTGGAATGAGTTTTAAGACCTCTGAGCTCATGGAGAAGGATTTTCTTATGCTTCAAGGTATATTTATGCTTCTGTGTATTTTCCCCCTATTCCATATACCTACTTCATGCCCTAGCATCTCAGTTTTTTTCCTTCAGCAGCCAGTTACTATTTTGTTTGTATTTTTATATATTGTACAAATATAGGAATATATATATACTTACATGTGTATACATATTTATTCCTTTAAAATGCTAACATATATATGTATATATATGTTATGTGCATTTTTATATAAATACATGTATTATTATTTTTCTTTTTTCATTTAACAACATATGTTAGATTTACCAGTACATAGTGAATGTGCTTCATCATTATTTTTATTGATGTGTCAAAATGAGTCCCTAATGGTGGATAGTTAGGTTATTGGAAAAAAATTTTGCTATTACAAACACTGTTGTAATAAATAGTATATGTATATATTATAATTTTGTGTAAGAGTAAATCTATAGATGAATTTAAATGACCAGAAGTGTAATCACTTGGTCAGAGTATGTGCAGTTTTAATTTTTTGTAGGCATTGCCAAATTGCTCACTATAGAAGGTGTATCAATTGATACGTCTGTCAACAAGTACTAGGGTTCCTGCTTTCTAACTCTTCAGCCAGCACGTGTTATAAAACTTCTCTTCTTTACCAATCTGATTGGTGAAAAATGTTACTGCATTATATTTTTAATCTTTCCTTCTTTATCACAAATGAGTCAGGTTGAGCATTTCTTCATTTTTAAGAAAATTAATACTTTTTAAAAACTCTGTTCACATATCTTGCCCATTTTTCTGAATTGTTAGTCTTTATGTAAATGGATTTTTAGTATTTCCATTTATATTATGGAAAATAACCCTATGTGGAATAGATTGTGTATTAGCTTCTTATTGCTGTGTAATGAATTACCACAAACCTAGTGGCTTAAAACAACAAATTTTTCTTCAAAACCAGCAGGAGATTGTTTATGCTGCTTTGACTCACTCTGACTTCTATAAACTCTCTTTTAAAGGACTATCCTGCATGACCAGGCTTACCTATGATAATTTCCTTTTGATTAACTCAGAGTCAACTGAGTAGGGACCTGAATCATATCCACAAAATCACTTCACTTTTGTCATATAATTCCATGTAATGCATTAGAGTGGTAATCCCATTGTACTTACAGGTCCTGCTCACACGTGAGGGGAGAGGATAACACAAGGTTTGTGCATCCAGGTGGCAGGGATCCTAGGGCTCGTTTTGGATTTCAGCTCAGTATAGATTGCACATAATTGTCCCCAGTTTGCGGTTATCTTTTGGCTTTACTTACACAGTTGTTTTTCCTGTGCATAAGCATAAACATGTCTTTTACTGTGGTGGAATATTTTTCCTTTTATGACTTTCCATTTAAAAAAATGGAGATATAATTCACTTGCCATAAAATTTACCCTTTTAAAGTATATCATTCAGTGGATTTTAGTATATTTATGAATTTATGCAACCATCTCCACTGTCTAATTCCAGAGCATTTCTATTACCCCCAAAAGAAACTTTGTACCCATTAGCAGTCACTCCCTGACCCCAGCTCCCTGGCAGACACTAATCTACTTTGTATCTCTATGGACTTGCCTGTTCTGGACATTTCATGAAAATGGAATCATATAATATGTGACCTTTTTTGTCTGGCTTCTTTTACTTAGAATACCCATATCAAGATTTATCCATTTTGTAGCATATATCAGTAATTCATTCATTTTTTATGGCTGAATAACATTTCGTTGTAGAGATATCACATTTCATTTATCCAGTCAGCAGTTGATGGACATTTGAGTTGTTTCCACTTTGTGGCTATTATGAGTAATGTGTTGTGCAAGTTTTTATGTGAATATATATTTTCAATTCTCTTGTTTGTTTTTTTGATTATAGTCATCCCTATGAGTATGAAGTCTTATCTCTTTGTGAGTTGGCTTTGCATTTCCAAAATGACTAATGATGTTAATCATCTTTTCTTGTGCTTATTGGCCATTTATATATTTTCAATAGAAAATGTCTAGTGTAATCCTTTGTTGGGGCCCTCTCCTCACTAAGATTTTAAAAAATTTCTATGATTTTTTTCTAATACTATTATGACATTAGTTTTACATTGTAAAACAGTGATCTTTCTTAAACTTAAGAGTATGGTGTGAGGTGCAGATCCAACCTTACTTTCTTATATATGATTACCCCTTAGCCGACAATTGTTTATTGAGTGATCATTCTTTTCTTCCCACTGATTTGAGATGCATTTTTATCATATATTGAATTACTGTATATTTGTAGACTTTCTGTAGTGTTCTACTGATCAATCTGTTTAACGTATGTACTTAGTTTCAAAAAACTCATTTCTGCTACTTAATCCAAACCATTAGTTATTGAAAGCAAGAAACTTGGCAACATAAGCTTTAATAATACATTTAATTTAGTTATTTTACTGTCTTGTGGTGTATATTGGATTATTCATGAGGGAATCATGAAGTGGAAAGGTCCTGGAGAGTCAGAAGGTTATGTTTTTACCAATAATACTTCTTCCAGTTATACAGTTTGAATGTATAGTAGTCACAGTAAAAAGTGAGAAGAGAAATAGCAATTAGGATAGAAATAAAGAATGAAAGGTCCTTCCTTTTCCTGTAATATATTGCTGGAAATGGCATTGCTAAGCCGAATGGCAAGTAAAGGATCATTCAGCTTTTGAATAAGAATAAACCTGTATTTATAATATTTGCCACCAGATGGCAAAGGTGCATCCCAAAAGCAAAACGATTTAATTCTGTGATTGTTCTTACTGAAGTAGTTGGAGAGCTGGTGTAAGACTAGTAAGTGGATTAAGTTGGCACTTGAGATTGTGAAAAACAGGACTTATTGTGTATCATTGCCTTTCTTATTCATATATAATATTTATTCCCAAATGTTTATTTCTGGTTGTGACATCTCCATGTACCAGTCTTGTGTTTACAACTGGAGATTGTACAATCTTGCCTTGTGTTCCACAAATACTTGAAAATCAAAGTGCTCCACATATAAGTGTCTGTTCCTTCCCAAGTAACAGCTTCCTGTCGTTCCCTAGCCCTTCTGATTGTACCATCAGTCATCCTGTTGTCCAAGTTAAGGTATTTAGGTGTTATTTTCTGATCCTTTTTCTCTCGATTTTCATATTCAATGAAAATTTATTTCAGTTTGTGGTCAATTCCATCTCTGTTTCATCTCTTGCATTCAACCTTGCCTTTCTAATATGGATATCATCACTGTCCTCTTTAGGCCATAACTGTGTCTTGCTCCTGGCTTCCTGCCTCTCAATTTACTTGTTTTTCTATGAATCCTATTTCATTTAGAGAATTATGATTTTTAAGTACAGATATGACAGAGTCATTCATTTTCTTACTTTTGATGCCTACCCATTTTGGAGTTAAAGTCAAACCCTTAGTTTTCTAAGGGAAACAAACATTTTTTGAGTACCTTCTATGGTCTAGGTGCTATGAGAAAAAATTTAAGGCATTTAATTTCTATAGTGATGTTGTAAGGTGAGGTTTAAGATAACCTTTTGTATATTGAAGTCATTTCTCAAGAGTCCAAAATTAGAGGTAGAGTTTTAGTTGAAAAGGTTCTTTTTGACTCAGAATCCTATCATTCTACTTTTTGAGGTTATTACCTGTTTTTTCTAACCTCATCTCTATTACTTCTGTTTTTTCCCCCATGCAGCCTGTAATCTATCTGGAGCACATGACTAATGAATTAAAAAACACCTTTCATTCTTAAAATTCCAAGTGTATGCTCATGCTATTCCTCTTATCTAAAATTCTGTTCTAGCTATGCATACATCAATTCAACAAATATATACTGACTGTACACTGTTGGTGTCAATATAAATTACTGCAGCCACTATGGAAAACAGTATGGAGATTGCTCATAAAATTAAAAATACCATATCATCCATCAATTTCACTTCTACATATTTATCTGAAGAAAATGAAAACACCAGTTTGAAGAGATATGTGTACCTCTCTATGTTTACTGTAGCATTATTTACAATTGTCAAGATATCGGAAGCAAACTAAGCATTCATCAATAGATAATGGATAAAGAAGATGTAGTATATATATACAATGGAATATGTACTCAGCCATAAAAAGAGTGAAATCTTGCCATTTGTGATAACATGGATGGTATTATGCTAAGTGAAGTAAGTCAGATGCAGAAAGAAAAATACCACATGATTTCACTTATATGTGGAAACTAAAAAACAAACCAGAAACAGAGGCATAGATTCAGGAAAAAAAACTGCCAGTTACTAGAGCCAGGGGAGGTTGGGAGGTGGGAGAAATAGGTGAAGGGGATCAAGAGGTATAAAATTCCATTTATAAAATAAGTCATAGGCCTGTAATGTACAGCATAGAAAATTTATTCAATAATATTATAATAACTTCAGTGACAGATGGGTAACCACTTATTAGGGTATCATTTTGTAATGTATAAAATATTGTTTCACTATGATGTACACCTGAAATGAATAGGATATTCAATTATATGTCAATAAAATAACAAAATAATAATGTACTAAAAAAAATCTATAGGAGGTATGATAACTGAAAACTTTCTAATTCTTTTTAAAGATTTAAAGAAAATTTAGATTTTAATTTCAAGGTTTTTCTTTCCAGAATTAAATAATCAAATAAGTATACTTTATATATATATATATATATGTATAAAATAATTAGTGTTGATTGTGTGCCAGACAAATTTCTAGGTGCTGACAACATAGCAGTGAACAAAACAGATAAAATACCTCACAGAGATTGCTTTTCAGTTGGGGAACACAGGGAAATAAGAAATAACTGGTATACTGGAAAGCAATATAACTTGAGGCCTTTGCATTAGATTTAATTGTACAAACTGTACAGAACAGAACTCCAGGGGGCGCCATTCACTTAGCTGTGAGCAGTGAAAACTGGCTTTGGCACCTCACAGTCCCAGGAGACAAGTGCTGTAGAGGAAAACAATAAGAGGAAGAGAGAAAGGAATTTTTTTGAGGGGGGATGGTTAACATTTTAAATTAGGGGTTAGGGAAGGCCCTAATATTGAGTTAAGACTTGAAGGAGGTGAAGAACTAAGTAATGTGGATATCCGGGAAGAACATTCCAGACAGAGAAACAGTTAAGTGCCAAGATTCTTAAATGATGGTGTATGCTGGCACTTCTGCCCAAATTTAACTTTTTGTTGAAAGCCCAGCTCAATTGTCCCTACTTACATGTAAACCCTCCTCATTTATTTTCCATAAGAATGACATTTTTTTTGCTTATAAAGAATACTTAATATAGCATTTTCTACCGTTTGACCTTCAGTGCACTTGTGTTCCTGTTTCTTTCCCTCTTACTAAATTTTGAGCAACTTGATATTCTGCCTTTTATACCTTTGTATCCATACATGTTTGGTTTAGGTTCTGGAAATAGTAGACATTCATTGAACATTAATTGAATTGGAATGAATTGAAATAAATCGAATCACTGAAAAGACAATTAAGTAACCAGTTATCTTTTCCATACCTTTTACCTGTTACAATTATGCTGCATTTACAAAAATTGAATTTATTTATGAAACCCAGTACTGTGTCTTTCTTTTTCTCTTAGACTCATTCTTTTCAAAATGTCTCTGTAAAAGCATGTTAGCCTACATAAAAGAACTAAATTACTGGTTGCACATATAAGATTGGTCTCTGGAATTTTATTGTTTCTTAGACACCAAAATGATGATGGAGCAATTTAAGTGCCTTAACATATTTTTAAGGCAATTTTTATGTGTGTTTGCTTTTAACTGTCATATATTAGGTTAATTTTAAAGAATTTGATGTAATATTATCTTGCTCTTTCCCATGTTCTTCAATCTATTTTTGGGTAGCATGACCTATGTCCCAATTGGTCAGGGCCAGTCTTTGCTTATACCAGTATAATTGAGAGTGCCTATTTCACTCTCATACTGGTATGGACAATAAATTACATAATCTTCCTATTCTTACAGACTTTCTATGTGATAGCTCATGAAAATACTGCACAAGACTTCTTAGACTTATGGAAAGTTCCCCATGGAAGTATATTGCATCAAATATTACTTTAAGTACTTAGCCTACAATATTTATTGAGTATATACTTTTATAACCCTAGTTTATATGGAGAAATACAAGGACAATGGATGATGCTGTGTGCCATAGGAACTTATAACCTAATAAGTAAGTTAGGACTAATGATGTCATTATATAACATAAATATGTCATCATAGAAACATAAAATTAGTAAAAAAATGTAATAAAATATAACTTAGAAATATATGGAAGTAGAGAATTAAATGAACATATTTAAATGATGGAATGAAATAGGGCAGGTTTGGGGAGGTTTTGTAAATTTGTTAAACTTCAACAGAATTTTGATGAAGGGATTTTAAAGACAGAAGATACAGCATGATATAAAAATAGTAGGAAAGCAAGTTGTGTAGTATAGATATTCCAAGATCATCAGTGTCTCTTCTGCCACTCCTTATTTTATTTTGGTTCTCAGGTGCTGTGAGTTTTGTTAATCATATTTATCAGTTTATGGCACTTCAGTGATCTCTGTATTTTTATGTTCTTTTTCATCTAAATACCTATCTTCAAATAAGAAAATCTTGCATTGTGTATGTATGTGTTTAAATTACATAAATGATATGGTGCTTTAGATATTATATTTAAAAAGATGTATTCATGTAGGCATACTAGTTCATTGCTCTAGACTGCTGCTTTATACTCATTGGTAGACAGAATAGTGGTCTCTAGAGATGTCCACACCCTGGTCCGTGGAACTTGTGAATATGTTACCTTACATGTCAAAGAGAGTTTGCAGGTGTGATTACGGTTATGGACCATGAGATGGGGAGACTGTTCTGGATTATCTAGGTGAGTCCAATCTAATCACATGAGTCCTTAAAAGTGGAGAATTTTTCCTGACTGGATCAAAGAGATGAGGTAGAAGGAGGAGGATTCAGTGCACAAGGTGGACTGGCTAGCCATTGTTGAGTTTGAAGATGGAAGAAGGGTGGCCATGAGTCAGTTCAGCAGCCTCGGGAAGTCAGAACCACACTCAATTTACAGCCAAGAGGAAAATGGTGACTTTGATCCTTGGTTGTACCACAAGGAACTGGATTCTGCCCAACCTGAATAAGCAAAAAAATGGATTCTCCTCTAAGGCCTTCAAAAAAAATTAAGCTGGCACCTTGATTTTTGTTGACTGAGGCTTCTATCAGACTTCTTACCTACAGAACTGTAAGATAATTAACTGGTGTTGATTTAAACCACTAAATTAGTGGTAATTTGTTATTGCAGCAATAGAAAACTAATACATAGTGTGTATCTACTATATTTTATTTGACAACTCATTAGAGATGGATTATTTAGGCTGTGTGAAAGCTCCTCATTACTACAAACAGTGAATCAATGAACATCCTTGTAACATGTCTGCCTGTGGACCTATGTAAGACTTTCTCTGTTGTCAGTATATCTAGGTGTGGAATTAATGTAACATAGGGTATGTATACTTTATTTCACTAGTTTTGTTCTCAAGAATGAGTCTGTCCATACTCTTACCTTCAGTGCTTGAAGGTATATCATTACTAATACTTAATGTTATTCATTACTAATACTTAATATTATTCAGATTTGCTTCTGCCAGTCTGGTAGATTTTAAGGGATATTTGTTTTACTTTGCAATTTTATGGGTACACTGAAGGCAGACATTCCTTATACTTGTTAGCTATTTGGGTTGCCATTACTGTGAATTATTTGTATCATTCACCCATTTAAAAAAATTAGCTCATCATTTTTGTCTACAGTGTCTTTGTTGACCAGACATTCTTACTTTGAAGTAGTGGAATTCATTACCTTTTTTACTTTGTAGTTTGTGATCTTTTAGTCATGATAAAGAAGTCAAACTGACCCTAGATATACCCTTTAAACTAAACTAAGGTTTTAGTTATTTTTTCCCATATGTCTGTAATCAGCTTGTTATTCACCTGTCGAGATAGTGAAGTATGAATTCAAGTTCATTTCCCATATAATGAGTCAATATTCCCTGTCGGAGCTATTAGACAATCCATTTGCATACCACTGGTTTTTGGTAGAACCTGTGTTTATAATATGTCTATAATATATATGTAGTTGGGCCATTTTTGACTTCTCCATTCTGTTCTATTGGTCTGTTTATCCTGTGATAGTACCACACTGTTTTTTTTAACATTCTTTGAGATTTTTTGCATAGATGATATGCCACCTGTAAAAAAGGCAACTTTATTTCTTACTTTTCAATTTGTAAGCCATTTATTTCCATTTCTTGTACTGTTTTATTGGTTACAATGCCAAATAGAAATGGTGATTATGGCATCTTTGCCTTGTTTCCAGTTTTAGTGTGAAGGTTTTGAGTCATTCACAAAGTGTTGCTGGTTGTAGGTTTTTCATAGATGTTCTTTATGAAATTGAAGGAATTCTCTTCTTTTACTAGTTTGCTGAAAGTTTTTGATCATGAATGGTTTCGGAATTTTGTCATTGCCTTTTTCTACCTCTAATGAGATGGTAATATGGTTTTTTTATTTTGGTCTATTTATATGATGAGTTACACTGATTATTTTCAAATGCTGTTCCAATCTTGCTTTCCTGGATAGACTTTTTGGTTATGATGGCATTATTTTATTTATATATTGCTGGATTTGATTTACTAATATTTGGCTGGATAATTTTTTATGTTCATGAAGAATATTGGTATGTAGTTTCCTTTCCTTTCCTTTCCATCATTGTTTTTGGTATCGGGAATGCTGGCCTTGTAAGATGAGTTAGGAAGTGATCTTCTATCTTCAGTTTTCTGTAAGAGTTTATATAGAACTGTTATTAATTTTTCTCTAAATAGTAGAATTTGCCTCTGTTGCCAGGGGCCTAGAGTTTTTGCTTGGCTAGGTTTTTTAAAACTAGGAATTAATTTCTTCAATAGATATAGAACTTTTCAGATTATTTATTTATTCTTGAGCATATGGATATTTTTACTGTCTAATTGTATAAGCCATGGCAGCTGTTTTCATTCTGTGGATGTCTTGCTGATCATTTGGTAATCATTTGTCTTCTTTCTTTTAAAATGCTAGAGACAGAATAAGACATTTTGATAGAATACTTCTTTACAACTTAACCTTTTCCATGTCCCATACTGATCTATATCTTAGAACTATATTTTATTATAATTAAAAGTCATCTTTATATCTGTAGTATCTTTGGGATCCTTCAGTGATCATTCCTCTGTCTCTGGCTGGGTTTATTTGGTGACTTCTCATTTTAGAAGAAGAGGCACTCAGTTATAGTTATTTTCCTTTGTCTTATAGCTATAAGTTTGGTCTTTTAGTCTATCATCCACCTGTTTTGGACAAGTGAGGAAGTTTTACCCACTTCCTTTAGAGTGTGACTTGACTATACTGGTTTCTTTTCAAGTAGTTGCTTTTCAGTCATACTTGAAATATTATAAGCCAATATCCATTCTTCTAATCAGTGACATTTAATTGACTGAGATTCTACTTATACTTCATTATTTCTTGAATGTTTCTATAAATTCATTTTTTTTGATAGATGGTCCCTGTATTTTATATACTTTGAACAATCTTACAAATGTGAAATCATAAAGATATTCCTGAATATGATACAATAATGATAATAATAATAACAGATATTATTCAAACTAATAATAATAATCAAATTAACTCAAACATAAAATGATATGAGAAATATCCAGGTTATTTACACCAAACATCAGTTTCTTATAAATACAACAATAAAAATTACATTATCTTAGTGCTGATTGCATGCAAGACATAGAGTCAATTTTGTTACAATGTGAAACATGCATTCTTAAAAACCATTCTGATGTGCAAAATTGTCAGTAACAATCGCAGGGCTTCTGGGATCAACAGGTTTAGGGGCACAAAACTCAAAAACTTCGTCAGTAAAAGAGAAAAAAGACCAAAAAATACCTTCATTAGTGACACAAAAAAAAAAACAAAGGAAAGATGGTGACATGAGAGGTGAGACAGAGGCTTCCTCCTAAAACCGCATATAATATGAAAATATAACGAATACAACTACTTTTGAAAGAGCAACAGGAAAGAGGACTGCACCAAACTGCATACACCTGGAGACAAGAGCAGACCTCAGGGAAAAGGGTAACGGACTAAAGCTGTGGTCCTGTGGGATCCAAGTCCTTCCCCCACCCCAGCTCACCAACGGGAGGAAGAGGAATGGAGTAGGGAGGGAGTGGAGATCTGAGACTGGTAGATACCTAACTCTGGAGATCTGTTCTGGGAGGACAAACCTACATTTCATGGTGCTTGCATGATACTCTTGTAATTAGGGGATTGGAAAGCTAAGACAGGCAGAATTCCTGGAGAGACTAAGATTCCAGCTGCTGGTGGAAAGCAGGGATCCATATCCAGCTGCTCTGGGACAAAAGAAAGGCAGGCAGTCTGAGAGACTTCCCAACAAACAAGCCCTTAGCAAGAGGGCTGCTAAAGGGGCAAGGGTTGCACAGAGCTTACTGCTCAGGAGAGAGGACAGGTAGACAAAATTGTCCAGGTGCACTCTGCCCAGCAGATTGGGAGCTTTCACGATCTTCAGGTGCTCCAGCTCCCTGGCTGCCTACACAGCCCCAAGACCCCCTTCTATGACAGACAGACTACTGCGCCTTTTTCCTGGCTCGCCCCACTGGCTTTGCAAACCGGGGAACCTTACCCTGGTGTTAGGCAAGCCAGAGGGAAGATCTGTCTATAGCAACTAAAATGCAAAGCACAGAGGCTTATACCTGTGTGCTTGGCCCACTGGTTCAGGCAGTGGAGACAGGCATACAGCTGCGAAGCAGGAAACAGCTCTTTCCTCCCCTGAGACACCAATACCACTCCCCTGCAACCCCCAACATTGCTTCAGGGGCTGAGCAGCTCCAGAGAGTAGAGCTTCTGGGCACTAGAGGGTGCCATACACAAATATGAAATGCCAAAGGAACCTGGTCCAGAGTAAAATGATTAATACAACTCCTGAGAAAGATTTAAATGATATTGACCTCATGACTCTCCCTGAAAGGGAGTTCAAAATAAAAATCATTAACATGCTCATGGAAGTACGGAAAGATATTCAAGAACTCAGGAATGAATTATGGTCGGAAATCCAATCATTGAAGAGCACAATGGACAGTATTAAAAGCAGATTGGATACGGTGGAGGAGACGATAAATGAAATACAAATTAGAGAAGAAGAATACAAAGAAGCTGAGGCACAGAGAGAAAAAAGGATCTCTAAGAATGAAAGAATATTGAGAGAACTGTGTGACCAATCCAAATGGAACAATATTCGCATTATAGGGGTACCAGAAGAAGAAGAGAGAGAAAAAGGGATAGAAAATGTCTTTGAGGAGGTAATTGCTGAAAACTGCCCCAATCTGGGGAAGAGATAGTCTCTCAGGCCATGGAGGTGCACAGATCTCCCAACACAAGGGACCCAAGGAAGACAACACCAAGACATATAGTAATTAAAATGGCAAAGATCAATGATAAGGACAGACTATTAAAAGCAGCTAGAGAGAGAAATAAGATCACATACAAAGGAAAGCCCATCAGGCTATCATCAGACTTCTCAGCAGAAACCTTACAGGCCAGAAGGGAGTGGCCTGATGTATTTAATGCAATGAAGTAGAAAGGCCTTGAACCAAGATTACTTTATCCAGCAAGATTATCATTTAAATTTGAAGGAGGGATTAAACAATTCCCAGATAAGCAAAAGCTGAGAGAATTTGCCTCCCACAAACCATCTCTACAGTGTATTTTGGAGGGACTGCTATAGATGGAAGTGTTCGTACAGTTTAATAGCTGTCACGAGAGGTAATAAAACCACAGTAAAGAAAGTAGAACAGCTAAATTACTAAGAAAATGCAAGATTAAATTATCTATCCCTAAAGTCAATCAAGGGATAGACAAACAGTACAGAATATACCTAATATATAAAGAATGGAGGAGGAAGAAAAAGGAGGAGGAAAAACAAAACAAAACAAAAAAAGAACTTTTAGATTGTGTTTGTAATAGCATATTAAGTGAGTTAAGTTAGACTCTTAGATAGTAAGGAAGTTAATCTTGAACCCTTGGTAACCACGAAGTGAAGCCTGCAATGCCAGTAAGTACATACCTATCCATAATAACCCTAAATGTAAATGACCTGAATGCACCAATCAAAAGACATAGAGTCACTGAATGGATAAAAAAACAAGACCCATCTATATGCTGCCTTCAAGAGACTCACTTTAAACTCAAAGACATACACATGAAAAGTAAGGGGATGGAAAAAGACATTTTATGCAACTAGTAGGGAGAAAAAAGCAGGAGTTGCAGTATTTATATCAGACAAAATAGACTTCAAAAGAAAGAAAGTCACAAGAGACAAAGAAGGACATTATATAATGATAAAAGGGTCAAGCCAACAAGAAGATATAACCATTATAAATATCTATGCACCCAACACAGGAGCTCCTACATATGTGAAACAAATACTAACAGAATTAAAGGGTTAAATAGAATGCAATGCATTCATTCTGGGAGACTTCAAGACACCACTCACTCTGAAGGACAGATAAACCAGACAGAAAATAAGTAAGGAGACAGGCACTGAAAAACACATCAGAACAGATGGACCTAACAGACATCTACAGAATTCTACACCCAAAAGCATCAGAATACATATTCTCAAGTGCACATGGAACATTTTCAAAAATAGATCATATACTAGGCCACAAAAAGAGCCTTGGTAAATTCAAAAAGATTGAAATTGTACCAACCATCTTCTCAGACCACAAAGGAATGAAACTAGAAATGAATTACGCAAAGAAAATGAAAAATCCCACAAACACATGGAAGCTTAAGAACATGCTCCTAAATAACCAATGGATCAATGACCAAATAAAAACAGAGATCAAGCAATATATGGAGACAAATGACAACAATAATTCAACACCGCAAAATCTGTGGGACACAGCAAAGGCTGTGTTAAGAGGAAAGTATATTGCAATACAGGCCTACCTCAGGAAATAAGAACAATTCCATATGAGCAGTCTAAACTCACAATTAACGAAACTAGAAAAAGAAGAACAAATGAGACCCAAAGTCAGTAGAAGGAGAGACATAATAAAGATTAGAGCAGAAATAAATAAAATCAAGAAGAATAAAACAATAGAAAGGATCAACAAAAGCAAGAGCTGGTTCTTCAAGAAAATAAACAAAATAGATAAACCCCTAGCCAGACTTATCAAGAAAAAAAGAGAGCCTACTCACATAAACAGAATCAGAAACGAGAAAGCAAAAGTCACTACGAAGAGCACAGAAATACAAAGAAAAATTAGAGAATACCATGAAAAATTATATGCTAACAAACTGGATAACCTAGAAGAAATGGACAACTTTCTAGAAAAACACCTTCCAAGGCTGACCCAGAAAGAAACAGAAAATCTCAAAAGACCAATTACCAGCAATGAAATAGAACTGATAATCAAAAACCTACCTAAGAACAAAACGCCTGAACCAGATGGCTTCACTGCTGAATTTTACCAAACATTTAGTGAAGACCTAATACCCATCCTCCTTAAAGTTTTCCAAGGAGTGGAAGAAGAGGTAATACTTCCAAACTCATTCAATGAGGCCAGCATCACTGTAATACCAAAACTGGGCAAAGACACCACAAAAAGAAAACTACAGACCAATATCCCTGATGAAAATAGATGCAAAAATATTCAACAAAATATTAGCAAACTGAATTGAAAAATACATCAAAAGGATCATCCATCATGATCAAGTAGGATTCATTCCAGGGATGCAAGGATGGTTCAACATTTGAAAATCCATCAATATCATCCACCACGTCAACAAAAAGAAGGACAAAAACCACACAATTATCTCCAAAGATGCTAAAAAAGCATTTGACAAAATTCAACATCCATTCATGATAAAAACTCTCCACAAAATGGGCGTAGAGGGCAAGTACCTCAACATAATAAAGGCTATATATGACAAACCCACAGCCAACATTATACTTAACAGTGAGAAGCTGAAAGCTTTTCCTTTAAGATTGGGAACAAGACAAGGATGCCCACTCCCCCAACTTCTATTCAACACAGTACTGGAGGTCCTAGCCATGGAAATCAGACAACAGAGAGAAATAAAAGGCATCCAGATTGGCAGGGAAGAAGTTAAACTGTCCCTGTTTGCAAATGACATGATATTGTACATAAAAAACCCTAAAGAATCTAATCCAAAACTACTAGATCTAATATCTGAATTCAGTAAAGTTGTGGGATACAAAATAAATACGCAGAAATCTGTGGCATTCCAATACACTAAGAATGACCTAGGAGAGAGAGAATTCAGGAAAACAATTCCATTCAAAGTTGCATCAAAAAGAATAAAATACCTAGGAATAAACCTAACGAAGGAAGTGAAAGACCTATACTCTGAAAACTGCAAGACACTCATGAGAGAAATTAAAGAACATACCAATAAATGGAAACACATCCCATGGTCATGGATAGGAAGAATTAATATTGTCAAAATGGCCATCCTGCCTAAAGCAATCTACAGATTCAATGCAATCCCTATCAAAATACCAACAGCATTCTTCAATGACCTAGACAAAATAGTTCTAAAATTCATATGGAACCACAATAGACCCCGAATAACCAAAGCAATCCTGAGAAGGAAGAATAAAGCTGGGGGGATTATGCTCCCCAACATCAAGGTTTACTACAAAGCCACAGTACTCAAGATTTGGTACTGGCACAAGAACAGACCCATAAACCAATGGAACAGACTTGAGAGCCCTGATATAAACCCAACCATATATGGTCAATTAATATATGATAAAGGAGCCATGGACATACAATGGGGAAATGACAGCCTCTTCAACAGCTGGTGTTGGGAAAAGTGGACAGTTACATGCAATAGAATGAAACTGGATTATTGTTTAACCCCATACACAAAAGTAAACTCGAAATGGATCAAGGACCTGAATGTAAGTCATGAAACCGTAAAACTCTTAGAAGAGAACATAGGCAAAAATCTCCTGAATATAATCATGAGCGACTTCTTCCTGAACGCATCTCCCGAGCAAGGGAAACAAAAGCAAAAATGAACTCATGGGACTACACCAAACTAAAACGTTTCTGTACAGCAAAGGACACCATCAACAGAACAAAAAGGCATCCTACAGAATGGGAGAATATATTTGTAAATGACATATCCGACAAGAGGTTAACATCCAAAATATATGAAGGACTTACACGCCTCTACACCCAAAAAGCAAATAACCCGATTAAGAAATGGGCAGAGGATGTGAAGAGACAATTCTCCAAAGAAGAAATTCATAAGGCCAAGAGACACATGGAAAGATGCTCCACATCACTAATCGTCAGGGAAATGCAAATTAGAACCACAATGAGATACCACCTCACACCAGTAAGGATGGCCACCATTCAAAGACTAAAAGCAACAAATGGTGGTGAGGATGCAGAGAAAGGGCAACACTCCTACACTGCTGGTGGGAATGTAAGCTAGTTCAACCATTTTGGAAAGCAATATGGAGGTTCCTCAAAAAACTAAAAATAGAAATACCATTTGACCTGGGAATCCCACTCCTTGGAATTTACCCAAAGAATACAGGTTCTCAGATTGAAAAAGACATATGCACCCCTTTGTTTATTGCAGCACTTTTTACAATAGCCAAGATATGGAAGCAGCCTAAGTGTCCATCAGTAGATGAATGGATAAAGAAGAGGTGATACATATACACAATTGAATACTATTCAGCCATAAGAAGAAAACAAATCCTGCCATTTGCAACAACATGGATGGAGCTGGAGGATATTATGCTCAGTGAAATAAGCCAGGCAGAGAAAGACGAGGGCCAAATGATTTCCCTCATTTGTGGAGTGTAACAACAAAACAAAACTGAAGGAACAAAATAGTAGCAGACTCAGAGACTCCAAGAAGGAATTAGTGGTTACCAAAGGGGAGGGGTGTGGGAGGGCAGGTAGGGAGCGTGAGAGAAGGGGATTTGGGGATATTATGTTTAGTACACATGGTGTGGGGAATCATGGGGAAAACAGTGTAGCACAGAGAAGGTAAACAGTGAATCTGGGTCATCTTACTACACTGATGGACAGTGACTGAATTGAGGTATGAGTTGGGACTTGATAATATGGGTAAATGTAGTAACCACATTGTTTTTTCATGTGAAACCTTCCTAAGAGTGTATATCAATACTACCTTAATAAAATAAATAAATAAATAATAAAAAAAACAGAAAAAAAACAAAGGACACTAATAAAATGGTAGTAATTTTTTACACATATTCACAGATTAAGAAGTGCATAAAAGCTAAAATAACGATGGCATTTTCACTTGGAAATTACCTGATATTTGCATGTGGACGTGGGCATTAGAAAGGCTGCAGCTTGTGAGTTACTGTAAAGGTTATAAGGAGGGTTATCTGAATCTCATGGACAGTTGTCACATCAGATGAGGATGGCTTGGGTCCTAACACAGCGTGAACCGAGGTAGCTGGTGTTTCTGCATTTTGTGTGTTCCTACATGATTCAGTTCAATGGTATGCAGTTTTCTGGTTTTGTTTTGTATTTCTCACAAACAAAAGTGGCATAAGCAGACAGGGAAGTCTTGTGGGCTCAAACTGTTCCTTATATATCAGTTGCATCAGAACAAATATAAATTCATTATTAATAAGCTTCTTTTGAGTGCCATATATTCACTTGTAAACTATAGTGTGTTTTGGTATTGAGAATTATATCAAGGAAAGTGCTTTAGTAGTAAAATCAGAAGGAAAGAAAAGCTAGAGAGATAAGATGGGAGTAATTTGTTAGTTGTGGTGGCTTTGTTAGCCAGCAGCCCTCTTTTTTAAAGCTATTGCTGAGAAAATTATTGGTTAATAACAAAATGACCATGTTTGAGACTTTTCATTCATTCCAACATTAATGTATATCTTGGAGAACTCAAGTCCCAAATGAAGTAAAAAATATACAGTTTAATAAATTTTAACAAGTTCTTAACTA
This sequence comes from Smutsia gigantea, assembly GCA_032199065.1. Taxonomy (NCBI): domain Eukaryota; kingdom Metazoa; phylum Chordata; class Mammalia; order Pholidota; family Manidae; genus Smutsia; species Smutsia gigantea. The sequence goes on from JAVSCE010015254.1 coordinate 162,950, forward strand.
ACATTAGCATAAATGCTCATATAATCCTTTTTCACAGATTTTTAAAAGATATATTAACAGTAGAGATATATGTGTGAGTCTGCACAGTGAACTATGGTACTATTTTCATCTAGTATGGCTTTTATGGCAAGGTTGATTTTATATACTGACTTCTAGGAGATCTCACCTGCCTCTCCCTTACCTTTCTGTTTTTCCGTGTGAATCAAGTAACCAATTGGTCAGAGGTGGGAAAGGGTGAGGGTTGATGAGTATAGAAATATATTTTAGATTTTTTAGTAAAGCAAATAAAGTAGTAATAGATAGAACTAGTTTCAGGTAAATGTCTACTTCTATTTTTTTCACTGTGTATTTTCATCTCTTCTAACTACTGTGATAAGACAGGGTTGGGATGCAACAACTGGGAGTAAGATGAAAGGAGAAGATGGGTGAGACTAAGAAGACAGCCACTAGATTGTCTTGTTGAGTACTGAAGCTAAAGGAAAAAGAATAGTATTTTCAAGGTTAATATAAGGTCTAGCATATCTCATAAGAGTTAAAAAAATAGGTAGTTGGAGTTGAAGCTTTAAATAAAGATACATTTTCCTATTTGATATCTTTAACTGATAAAGGATTCATGAATCTGAATTTATCAGTCAATAATAAAATGTATAATGCTAGTCAGTATCATGGTGGAGACTTTGAATTTTTTAATATTCATTTACCTTGAAGTATCTATGCTCATATTCTCTACCTTCCTGCATGTTACTGTAGATAACAATACCTGTTCTAATTCTGCACAGTACCTGTCTGTTTTTATCTACTGAATGACATAACTCCTGCAATTCCCTGAAATTGTGAATGTATGGGATTGGATGGGGAATATTTAGACATTCACAAAAATAAATGATTATAATTCAAATTTTTAAGCTAAATGATATCGAAAGCTGAATAACTTGAGTAATTTTCTCAATTTTAAATTTCATTCTATATTGGGAGCAGGACTACTTAATTTATTTTAAAATAGGAACACCAATGACATGATATTGTACAAAAAAACCCCTTAAGAATCCACTCCAAAACTACTAAAACTAATATATGAATTCAGCAAAGTTGCAGGATACAAAATTAATATGCAGAAATCTGTTGCATTCCTATATACTAATGATGAACTAGCAGAAAGAGAAATCAGGAAAACAATTGAATTTACAACTGCATCAAAAAGAATAAAATACCTAGGAATAAACATAACCAAGGAAGTGAAAGACCTATACCCTGAAAATTACAAGACACTCTTGACAGAAATTAAAGAGGACACTTATAAATGGAAATTCGTCCCATGCTCTTGGGTAGGAAGAATTAATATTGTCAAATTGGCCATCCTGCCTAAAGGAATCTACAGATTCAATGCAATCCCCGTCAAAATACTGACAGCATTCTTCAATGAACTGGAACAAATGGTTCTAAAATTCATATGGAACCACAAAAGACCCGAATAGTCAAAGCAATTCTGGGAAGGAAGAATAAAGTAGGGGGGATCACGCTTCCCAACTTCAAGCTCTACTACAAAGCCACAGTAATCAAAACAATTTGGTACTGGCACAAGAACAGACCCACAGATCAGTGGAACAGAGTAGAGAGCTCAGATATAAACCCACACACATATGGCCAATTAATATATGATAAAGGAGCCATGGATATACAATGGGGAAATGACAGCCTCTTCAACAACTGGTGTTGGCAAAACTGGATAGATACATGTAAGAGAATGAAACTGGATTACTGTCTAACTCCATCCACAAAAGTAAATTCGAAATGGATCAAACACCTGAATGTAAGTCATGAAGCCATAAAACTCATAGAAGAAAACAGGCAAAATTCCCTCGAATATAAACATGAGCAACTTTTTCATGAGCATATCTCCTTGGGCAAGGGAAACAAAAGCAAAAATGAACAAATGGGACTGTATCAAGCTGAAAAGCTTCTGTACAGCAAAGGACACCATCAATAGAACAAAAAGGCATCCTACAGTATGGGAGAATATATTCATAAATGACACATCTGCAAAGGGGTTGACATCCAAAATAACTGATTAAACCAATAACTTGATTAAAAAATGAGCAGACGATCTGAATAGACACTTCTCCAAAGAATAAATTCAGATGGCCAACAGCCACATGTAAAGATGCTCCACATCGCTAATTATCAGAGAAATGCAAATTAAAACCACAGTGAGATATGACCTCACACCAGATAGGATGACCAACATCCAAAGACAACAACAAATGCTGGTGAGGATGCAGAGAAAGGTGAACCCTCCTACACTGTTGGTGGGGAAGTAAATTAGTTCAACCATGTGGAAAGTAGTATGGTGGTTCCTCAACAAACTAAAAATAGAAATACCATTTGACCCAGGAATCCCACTCCTAGGAATTTATCCTAAGAATACAGGTTCCCAGATTCAAAAAGTCATATGCATCCCTATGTTTATCGCAGCACTATTTACAGTAGCCAAGAAATGGAAGCAACCTAAGTGTCCCTCAGTAGATTAACAGATAAAGAAGAGGTGGTACATATATATACACAATGGAATACTATTCAGCCATAAGAAAACAAATCCTGCCGTTTGCAACAACATGGATGGAGCCAGAGGGTATTGTGCTCAGTGAAATAAGCCAGGTGGAGAAAGACAAGTACCAAATGATTTCACCAATCTGTGGAGTATAACAACAAAGGAAAAACTGAAGGAACAAAATGGCAGCAGACTCACAGAATCCAGGAATGGACAAACAGTTACCAAAGGGAAAGGGACTGGGGAGAGATAAGGGGATTAAAGGGCATGATTAGCACCCATAATATGCGGGGGGGGGGCGCACGGGGAAGGAAGTATAGCACAGAGAAGACAAGTAGTGACTCTATAGCATCTTACTATCCTGATGGACAGTGACTGTAATGCGGTATGTGGTGGGGACTTGATAATAAGGGGAATGTAGTAAACACAGTGTTGCTCATGTGAAACCTGAGTATAAGATTGTATATCAATGATACCTTAGTAAAAATAAATAAATGAATAAAAGTAAAAAAGGAATACCCAAGTTTACAGAAAGTGATACAGTTTTGTGAGATTGTCTTAGACTGAAACAAGAGATTCTTCTGGTTACTTTGAAGAAGTAAGTTACCACATTGTAAGGGGCTGTGGGAGGCCCATATGGCAGGGGGAGTCCCTGGGAGCTGAGGGCTTCCCATGGCTGACTACCAACAGGAAAATGGGACCTCACTCTTAGCTACAAGTAACTTAATTCACATGAGCTTGGAAAAGGACCCTGAGCTCCAGGAGGGAATAGGGCCTGGCTAACACCTTGATTACACCCTTCAAATCACACACTCCTGACTTATAGGAAATATAAAATAATAAATGTATGTTTTTTTTTACACCAGCAAGATTGTGGTGATTTATTTTGCAGCAGTAGAAAACTAATACAGCGTATTTCAAAATGAAAAGAAAAATTTAGTGAGAAAATTGGCATTATTCTACATTTTTCAAATATCTTAATATCTTACTTAAAGACAGCTGGATTGTTTTATCTCCTCTGTATTCAATATCTTGAGATATCACACATAATGTAGGCTCTGGAAAACTCCACTGTACACCCATGAGAGTGAGAGCCCAAAAAGCAAATAACATTTTAGTATTATTATGAATAAAGGTTTGGCTCTGCAGTCCTCTGAAAGTCTTGGGGACCCCTGCTCTGAGGTCACTAGACTACACTTTTGAGAATTGCTAGATTAGAGAATTAATTTTTAGTAGCCTCCTGTTTCATGACCAATAGAGTAATTGTATATAGACAGGATTATATAAGATAACCTAAACTATACAGAACTATCAGCTTTCTTGCTGGCTTTTCACTTGATTTTTACTTTTGTCTTTGAGTTTATCTATCTGGCTTATTTCCTCTGCTCCTTATGGTAAACAAATGCACATGATCTTTGCTGACATTAGATTCTAGGAGGAATAGGTAGGATTATGTTTAATATGTAATGGTTTGTAACAGGGTTTTTCTTGAAATGATCCTGGCATCTTTTGACTGTAGTCTTTAACTGCAAAGATGCTTAGCTATTGAGAGATTTATTTATAACTCAGGAGGAGTTTTTAAGATGTACTTCTTTTTCATTTGTATAAAATTTGTAGAAATTGCCTCATTTTAATCATGATATCCATTTTTATGTGTGTGCAAATGTGTATTACTTAATAATGGTACTAGTGCATATTTCTCATTAGTGTTTTTGTTTTGTGTGATCTCTTTTATCCCTAGGAATCCTGAAGAATGAATTAGTTTCATACGTCTCCTGGTAGCTCAAACATGATAAATTACTATTGTCCTAAGGTTTGGGATACAGTTTGTTGTTAGGAGCATTAATATAGATTCATGTGGGTTTCCTCTTTAGTAATCTGTGACTAGTTTTTTTCAAACAAATAATGGAGCAAAAATAAATGGTGTAGATACTCAAAATTGGTATTACCTATAATCAACTATTTTTATTTCTGTGAAAAGTATAGCTGGGAGATGCTTGTATATGTTATTTGACACAGTTGGAAGCTTTGAAGTATGACCTAGAGCTTTTTGTCTGAAAAGAACATCTTTCAAGGTCAATTTAAAGGTTATTGGTGGAAAAGTTGTCACTATGCTTACACAGTGCTTGAACTGGAAAATTAAACTAAGGGTGACATCCCCCTTCTGGTGAAGCCCCCTTCCATTTTTTTCTTTTTAGTCCTTCTCTTTTATTATATTTCCACCTGAGAGTTTTTTTGCCTCCTTTTTAGATGTTAGTTTTCAACTTATTTTTCCTGTTATATTTTCAAATTCATATTGACTTTTCTTCAATCTCTTTAACTATTTTACTCTTTCTTTTCTTTGCATGGAAATTGATTTGTATTGATAAAGCAGGATTGACAAATTTTATTCATATCTCTCAGAAAGTTTTTATTTGTTATACAAATAAGACTCCAGGACTATAGAATATATGGACAGTTGTGATGTAAAATAACTGCTTTTCACATCTGTGATGCATATCTGAAATTCACTTATCTAAATTATTTGATATGGTCAAAAGTTTTGAGATATGATTTAAAATCCCTGTCTGGAAAGTGTTAACACTGTTCTTGTGGTCAATTTGCTTAGTAAGAATTGGAGCCATGTGAGTGGGGAGGATTATGAATATTTGATTTTTTTCATTGCAATATTCCCTGTTCTGTCTAAATAAATACATTCAGTGCATAATTGTGTTTTATTCTCTCCAAAAATGTGAGATTTCAGGTTATGTTTATGTCCAAGCCTACACTGTTTTTTTAACTTGCATTTTCCTATCCTCCTCTGTTTTTTACATTCTGGGGACACTCATAAACTATAAAAATTCACTGACATTTTATATGAGAGCATCCGTATGGAGACATGGCACTACTATGTAAGGAACACTAGATTTTGAATAAGGAGATGTGGATACTTATTCTCAGTTTGTCACCAACCACTTGGACAAAAATAAAAAATGCATCTCACTTCCTTTCTTTAAAATGAGGGAGTTTAGATTCTGTTTTAAATGTGATAGGATATCATTGTAGGGGTTAAATGTGGGAGGAAAATGATATTATTTATGTTTTTGCATGGTCATTCTGTTGTGAGGAGAATGGTTTGTAGGAGAGAAGAATTGATACAGAGAGAAGTTAAGAGGCTTTTGAAGTAGTCTAGGAGAGAGATTTTGGTAGCTTGAACTAGATTATAGAAGCAAGATGGAAATGTTGATGGATTTGTGTTTCACTTTGAAGGTGGAGTTGACAGAACCTGTTGATAGATTGGATATGTGTGATGGAATGTGAAAGAAACATATCAAAAATAGCTGCTTGATAAATCATGGTGTTTTACAAGATAGGAAAAACTGAGGAGGAACAGATTTGGGTGAAGAAATCAGGAATTCTGTTCTGTGATGTTATATTTGAGATGATCTTTTGACTTCCATTTGGGAATGTCAGGTTGACAGACATAAGAGTTTGGAGTTCTAGGGGAAGATAATAGAGTTATATAGAATATATATACCTTACTTACATACATTATATAGAAGCCAAGGGGCATAAATCACCTAGGGAGAGCATGTAGATTAACGAACAGAAGAAGTCTACCCTGTAGCCACAATAGAGCCTCAGATATTCCCAACGTTTAAAGATCTAAGAGAGGAGTAAGAGCCAACAAAAGACACTGAGAAAAATTGCCACTGAGCAAGTAGGAAATCAGGAGAATATGTCGCAGGAAGAAAGAGTAAAAATGGTTTAGGAGCCATGGACAATAAAGCATTAACGTCAAAGAAGGCAGAGAAGTCATATTAAGAAAAGAACAGAGAATTTTGTCTTTGAATTTGGCAACATGGACGTCTTTGGTGAGAGCAATCGTAATGAACTATTAGAGATGGAATTTGATTGTTGTCGACTGAGAAAAGAATGTGAAATGAGGAAGTAGACATAGCAATGATAGACAACTACTTCAAGAAATCTTGCTGTTAAGAGGAGATAAAAATGGGGCAGTTCCTAGAACAGAATGTGGGATCAAAGGAGGTTCTTTTAAGCTAGGAAAAATATAGTGATAAAATCACTGGTGCTTTGATTCATACGTAAAAGAAATGTAATTCATTTATCATTATAAGTATCATTAGAACTAAGAGGCTTCTAAAACAGATTCAATAATAAATGACCTAGGTATTTTGAGGAAGAAGTTTGTAAGAAAAAGAGTAAGCTAGAAGGAAAATTGATAGAATAAGTCTTGTTTACATTATACTTTCTACTTTTGAAGTTGGTGCTTTATCACCTTTGACTTATAAGTCGCTGGGTTCTCTGATTAATCTTGATCTCTGTCCATTTCTAAGGGCATGTCTAATTGTATTTTTTTTAAGTTGGTAGGATTGGATCAAAATGCACGTAGATTTGCATGAGGTTATTTGCATAGAGTCTCCCACTCTGGCTGAACTAAGACTAAAAATTTTGTTTGCTTACCTTTCACCAAAGGAGGAAAGGGTTGCTGATGAAGGAAGCTTAGATGATGTCTGCTCCCAGTCCATTCTCATAGGCCAGGTCTGGTGAATGATTTCAGGCTAAAAGAGCTATTTTCAGAATTGTTTTGAAGCACAGGGTCACAAGTGGCAATTCTTTAGATTCCAGATGACATAATATATATAAACACAGAGTGGATCATACCAGTCTTCTTAAAATACTGTCTTTTATTGGCTTCTAGGCCACCCTCTTGATTTCCCTCGTAGCTCGTATTGGCTGCTCCTCTTTTTCCTTTACCACTGCATTTGCTTTCTAAATGATTTCTCTGCATCCACAGGTAGTGTTTTAGTTTATTTATGATGTCTCCAGTTTTCCTTTTTCCCAGGATGTAATGAGTAGAATGAAATTGCATGAAAGAAAGGAACTGTGGATGGGAACTCTTAGAGGTCAGTACTATTGCATGTTATTTCATTTGTCTCCATATTTTGCTAAAACACATTTTAAAGTTGTACGAACAATTATTCTTTCTAATTTAATATAATAACACGTGCAGTCAGTATTTCGTTCTTGAAGAATCTAGGGAAACTTAGAAGTTATTGGGTAGCAGAGGTGCCTTGTGGAGGCAGTTTGCAAGCTTAGGTATGAATACTTGGAGTCTCAATGTGAGAAACACACTGACTAGTCCAAACTCAGTAAGTGGACACGGAGACAAAGAGAACAGCGGAGCGAGGCTTTAATGGCAGTCATGCAAGATCGGGTGTCTGGTAAGCAGGCACACCTGGGGCAGTTGGCGCAAGTAATTTATTCCCTATCATGTGAGTCCCTCCCCTGGCTCCTCATTGGCTGAGTACTACAGGGTTTACATTCTTTCCCAGACATCCCCTAAGCAAGTTATATCCCTATGAGGCTTTCCCTTACATTTGTCTTAATTTTATTGGCAGGTTAAAACTTCTTTCTTTTCCCAAACAGGTACAGCCTGGTCCTTATCAACTCCCCACCCTTCACCCCCACTCAGCCCAAGCAACTTCCAGGCATGTTTTTCACCTTGTGGCCCTTTGTTAATACTTTATTGTTAAAATGTTTAAACCTCCTGGTGAGAATAAATCACATTTAGGTTTTATGCTTTGCTAATATCAAGGCTATAAATGTTCTTATATGCTTCCTGGTGAATGTAGCTATTGGAGATGGAGCTGGATCATATTCATATTAATATAGCTTCCTGAAATTGTAGTGTTGCTTCTAGTGGCTATCTTCCTTGACAGCGACAACATACTTGATGGTTATCAAGGGAATATGTACTTGGAACTAGCAGCCCTAACACTGGAGGGACTAACTAAATTGTGTTTTCAGAGATCTTGGTTTTGTTTAGATCAGATAATCACTCTGGACGTTTTCATTTTGTTGCTTAAGTCTGGGATTGGTACTCCCCAGGCTGACTCTTGTTTCCATGGGGAAAGGTATTCCTGCTGCTGCTAGCCTGTAGGTGTGTGAACTGCTTTAGTAAGAGGTACTCCAGCACTGCATTGTTGAGGCAACCCTGTGATACCTCTCACAGTGATGGATCTTGAGTCAAAGCAGCATAGGATCAGCCCTCATATTTCTGGCCTAGAAAGAGGAGTCAGAGAGATGATAATGTTGGTGGGGCTTCATACATGTGTGGAGGCTTTCACTGTGCTCCCACTTTCCTTTCTGCATTAGATGATAACAGCTGTTAGGAAGTCTGTTCTGCAGCAACAGTCACAAGTAGGGACAGGCAGATACAGAGTTCAAGCCCCAGGAAATACTACAGAATTTTTTGTACATCAGAAAACAACTGAGCATTAACACGTTTTAAGAAACTTAATAGAAACTGATATAGGAATTTTGAACTGAATTGTTTTTATGACTTGTATTTTATTGTGTGCTTATTTAGGTCTCAACTATTCTTCTCTTCCATCCTTTCATATAGTATGGTCCACTGTAAGTTGGATCACAGGCCAGTTTACCTTTATTGGATATCTTTTCTTTCTCCCTTTTCTTAGAAACGAAACCATCTGTCTTTTATTTCTTTGCTTATTTGTTATCTTTGAGGTGAATGGTTCTATAGGCTTATCTCAGGGAAATATTTACAGTGTAAGACTTTAAATTGCAAAACATATGAAGACATCTTTTTCTCTGGGCCATCTTTCTCATAATAGATGTTTATCAGTCAGATGCTTCAGATGGTCAATTTAACAAAAATAATGCAGTAGAAGAGGTAGTGGAGTCGTTTCAGTTATATAGATGAAACTACTTGTGTATTTTAAGAAAATGAAAAGTTCCTTCAGCTTTTCAGAGAGTTTTGTTACAGATTATACATATTATATATCATATGGTTTCAGTAATTGCTCAGCTATGTTTAGATGTCTGCATGTATGAAGCATTTTAGCAGGAATACTTCCATACCCTTAAAAACTCAAAATAAACCCAGATGTATTTAAAACTATAAAATTTAAATATGCTGAGAAGATTGTGTTATTTAGAAGAGCATAAGTTCCCAATTTTTTTTTAATTTAACTTTTGAGTTTGTGTTACATTTCTTAAGGCATTTAATTTACAGCCACTAGGCGTTCATAAATCAATTTTTTTTTACTAATTTTAATATAAGAGGAAATACTTCAAGTAATTTTGAGGATGATATAAAGAAGTTAGTGTTAAATGCTGTTTTCTCATTTGGATGTTTCATAGTTCTAATTAAAGAATTTGAGTTATAGAATTTAGGAACTTACTGATAAAGAAGTTACTATTGGTAATGGTTATGGCTAATTACATGAAAACTAATAATCTAGTATTTGATTTACTTGAGCATTAATAAGAAAAAGTTTATGGGTGAATATCATAATATGTTATGGTTAATGATTTCATTGCAATTGTAGAATTCTCCACAGTAGTAAGATTAAACTTTGGGCTTTTTTTGTGGCTAGTGTATCAAACAGTATAATGGAAAAAAAATCTGTGATGTTTTTATTTAGAGATAATCAATATTAACATTTTGGTGTTTATTTTTCTAGTGTTCTCTGAGATTTTGAACATTTAAAAATTTTTTGCTACACTTACTAAATATTTCTCAAAAAGGTTTTACCAGTGTACATTCCTGCCAACAAATATGGTATGCGTGCTTATTCTTTAACCCTCCGGCCAAATCTTTGCCAATTTAATAGGTAAAATTACATTACTTTTTTTTTCGATTACTTTCAGATTGAACTTTTCAAGTGTTGATTGGCTTTTTAGATATCTTTTAATGAAACTGCCTTTGCTGTTAGAAGTTTCTTAATACCTCTGTGGGAACTCTAGTTAGCATTGTCATTTCCATTGAGGTGCTAAAGAGTCTACTAGAACAGCCATAGAGAAACCAGTTGCCTCCACCTACACCATTTGTGAGAGTTAATGCCTCTCTGCAGGACTCAATGTAAATATGGAGCTGACCTTACTTGGAGGACATTCTGAATTTATCTGATTTTCCCAGAAAGGGGTAAGCATAAGCATTGCATCCTGTTACAGCCTAGTGAAAGTGATAGAGCCTTGCCCAAAGAAATTCTATAAATATGTGTTGTGTGAACAAATGTGATAAATAAAAGTTACTCGAATGTGATTTTTAGAATCCTGGTCCCAATAATTTGAATCCTTAGATAGCTAATAGTGAGGTTACTTTTAAATACTATATACTTTAGAGCTTATAAAATGCATTTATATACATGATATGTTTTAATACAATTAATAACCCTCTAAGGTCCGTGATATAGCTTATTTTACATGTGAAGAAACCATAGCCCAGGAATGTAAAGTGAATGTCCTGAGGTATTATGGCTAATGAGGTTTGGAGTCAGTACTGAAATCTAGGCCATTTGACTCCAAGTGTCATGTTCTCTTTCCTCATAGAAGCTTACAATATTCATACCTGTGATCCTGCAGTATATAGAAAATTTAAAACAAACATTAGCTGTAAATGTTCTTCCCAGTATTCAGGATATTCATAAAAAATTATAAAGTCCATCCAAAGCACAATGTTTTTGATTGAAAATATTGGTCACTCTTGTATTTATGAAACTTATAACATGGTGTGGTAGGGTAAAGCAAAAACAGAAACTAAGAACCAAATTAAGCCCTGAGTGGTTTCCTATTGTACTTATGGGATGTGACTAAAAAATGATTGACTTTTCAATACAATTTAGGCTTCTTTTCCTCCAGTAAATATTTAATAAGCACCTACTCCATACTAGGCACTATACTAGACAAAACAAATGTGAGCTTTAATTCATGGAACTGAGGGTGAAAGACATTAAACATTGTTTTCAAGTAAATATCTAGTTATATTTTTATCAAGTGCAGTAAAACAGTGGGGCCCTAAGCTAATTAAAAGAAAGTCTCCAGAAAGTAATATTTAGCCCTTAAGAATGAATAAGAGCAGGTGAAAGGTGGTAATGGTGGGGAAAGTGGGAGAAATTGCTTCTGGAATTATGAAGGAAAGAGAGAGAAAGCTGACCAATGTGTATGTTATATGGTGAGAGCTGGAAAATAAGGCTCTGAGGAAGGCAGCATCTGAATTGTTTACTTGTTCAAAGAAGTCATTTTAAGGTTCATTCCAGTGATGTTCGCATTGCTTAAACCATTTTTGGAACTATTCCTATGATCTTGTCTTCAGATCCAATTTTGAAACATAAAAGAGCTTTTTTTTTTTTTTAAACAGCAGTATAATCACTTCATTTAATAGATTTGCTTCAAAAGGACTTTGATTCTTTTAAAAATAGAATCTACTCATAAGGGGGAAATATATACATATATATTTCATCACAGATTAGTATGAGCTTTGAAATCAAGAATTCAAAAATGTGTGTTTCAACTTAATGGAAATTGACCTTTTATAGATGTTAAAAATCAACTTATGATCAGAAGCTTAATATTTTGAAGTATATGAAGTTGCTTCTGTTTGAGTTAAATGGAAGAAACCCATTTAAAGTTACTTGTGAAGTTACTTATGAAATTTAAAAAAATTGAGATGTTTGCTATGACTGAAATATCATTGGTTAGGTTACTGGCAGGTGGTTTTCCTATTCATGTCACAGAGATGGACCTATTCACAAATAGATGCATGTGTTTGTTGTGTGTGCATGCCCATGTGTGCACATATCCAGAAGGTAGATGACAGAGGAGGAGCATTTGGAATGGAGTCCAAAGCAGAGACCTTCATTCAAATACTCTATCTTTTACAAGCTGTGTGATCTTTAATCCCTTAAAGCCTGTCTCTTTTTATCTATAAAAGATAGCATTACCTCAAATTTTAGCCCTAACTCTTCTCTCCCCTTCCACACACATACCACTGTCTACATACAGGAACTTAAATACGCTAGGAAGTTTTTTGAAAAGCGGTGAATTCTTTTTTGTGGATATTAATTAAATGTGGAAGTGCTTTATAAACCAGAAAATACTTTATTATGAATATATGTGTGTGTGTGTGTATATATATTTCATAAATAGATTAGTGTGCATCTATAAAAATAGAAATAATAAATAATAAGCTAATGAAGCACTCTTAGTTGAGGACAAACCCATAATTGAACATCTTAGTTTATAAAAGAAATAAATTGTTTGAAAATTTATATTATTGCATGTTTATTTCATGTTGCTTTTTTGTGACGTGTTTATTCATGTCGAAAAAAAATTCACCAGTTTTTAAAAAACTTAGTGTATTTCAGTTCCAGTATGTCGATAGTGGTATGTTTGTGGAAGAGGAGAGAGAGGGTTCTGGCTAAAAGTTGAGGTAAAAAAGGGTTAAAAGCAATGTATCTGTTAAGGAAATGTCATGGTTTTGGAGCAATTAAATATCAATAAATATATTAATCATCTCCATGAGTTGATTTTTTTTAAGTTTGGTTTGCATTCTACCTTTAGAGCATCTTTTGTAGAAAGATAGATGTACTTGGATGTAGAATAACCTAAGATTTTTATCTGAACCAGAGCTATTCATTGAGAATGGGCTGTGATCTGGGAAATCTGAGACAATTGGAGCCTTCAGGAACTATCTTTTTCTGAAAATGCTTTGACCACCATTTTTGAAATAAGTTAATAACAGTTAATAAAGTCTCCCTGGCCTTAGCTGTGTTTTTTTGATTTGTGAGAAAGTTCATATTTAATATGTGCTGTTTAAGTGATTTTTAATTGATGGTGTATAATTTCTTTCTAAAAGTACATGAATAATCATGTAGTCCATATGTATGACTTTTAGAAAGGGACCAGAGAGAGCATTATACACTGTTTTAAAAAGATAGATAAATGAAGATATTTTAAAATTAAATAAGTTAAGACAACAAAGTATATTTTCCAAATATCTCTTTAGAAGTACAGCATTACAAATGAAGGTGATAAGAACCCTATTGTCTGTCATGTTTTTATTGCTTCATGATATCAAAAGAAGGATATATAATTTATTTTTAGAGTATTTGATCCTATGCAGCAGTCTGCACATTGAAGAGACCTATATACTCTGTCGTTGGAGCTATTCATTTTTCAGGGAAAGAGAAAAAGGTTGGGAAATGCATAATTTCTTTTCCTCTTACCAGTAGTTACATTGAGAAGATACCTTGTCCCCCTTTTTATTACTTCTGAGATTCTATTGTTGGCAGCCAGATGTGCTGAGACTCCTGACGACAGCATCTATTCATTGTGTGTTTTTAATAGGCTTATAGAAATATGAGTAGAGTACATGAAAGCAGCTCAGCTTCACACTTCAGCTGGGAATGCCCAAAAAGCTTACTGCTGTTTAGAATTCTTGCTACAGTCAGGAGAAAGCCGAAAGCCGCACGGGTACCAAATCTTCTACGACTGAATTAGAAGAAATAATGACTGTACAATTAACTATCAACCTCTGCTCATTTAAGCACAGTTTTTACAGAGCTCAGGAGAAATATGGAACTTGATTGGCATGTTTTTATTTGATGGTGTCTGCAAATAGATGACTTTAAAGACAGGTGGTAAGGAAAAATAAGAGAAGGAAAAAAAAAAAAGAAGGAAAATGCAATTTGAGACATTGCGCCAGGTCTGCAATTCTGTTTTATCTCATTTTCATGGGGTTTTTTCATCCCCACCAAATATTTTACAAAATGAGCTTTTTGGACAAACACTGAACAATGCAAGGTGAGTAAATCCAAAGTATATTTTCTTTTAGTATTGATATTTTCAGAATAATAATCTTACATGTCTGTAAAATTGTTCTGTGTTGAAATGTTAGTGTTACAGTGGTGTTTTTTATGATAAATATAAAATTTATGTAGGATTCTTAATTGATTTTAAGAAGGAAAATAAGCTTACTTCAAAGCACAAAAAAGCATCTTAAATTTAACTAGCTTGACCTCTGAAACATAAGACAGGCTGTTTCATGATTTCATTTTTTAATAAATAAAATGATTAACTTAAAATGCTGATAGGTTTTTGTGATAATGGCAGTGATTAGATTGCATATATAGGGATGGGGCTATATAATCATATGTGATTTGTTGGAAAATGTGAATTAGCAATCATGCATGCTCTCTGTAAAACATGCAGAAGATGGTCTCTAGGTCTAAGACATTTTTCTATGCAGGGTAGATCAATAATCACTTTAAACAAGCTATATTATGGAGCAGTTAATAACAGCTTTGTATTAGGTGGCTTGTTTGAAAGGATGCTTTGTTATAAATTCCTACTGCTTTTTCAACCTTATTGTGTGTGTGTGTGTGTGTGTGTGTGTAGTGAAGGTTGTTAAATCATGAACATGTTTTAGATGGTTTTTCTGGCTTACACTAAAAGAGCTAGGCTATTAAAGAATGCTCTTAAAATGCAGTTTTATCACCCAGTTCTCCCCTTGTTTAATTTGTTTGCCTTTTGAGAATTTCCAGTGTTCTATACCTAGTATAGAAAAGATCCCATTTTAACTAAATATATGTGCAGAAAGACTGAGAAAGAAATTCTGTGAACGTGATAATGCACTGAAACCTTTTGGAAATTGAAGGAGGACTAATAGTGTATAGAACATTGAATGGTTTTGCGGTTTCTTTTTTCTAGGATCTCTGAACAACGTTGAGGCAGCCTATTTTACAGATAAAAAAATACTTATTACACAGTATGTGTCCTAATTTTGCAAATGAAAGGGAGGCTTTAAACATTTTTGGTATTTAAAATGTCTACTGATAATAAATATATCTATGACCTTTTCATTGAATATGGAATAACATATCTGCTCTTTATAAAATTTCAATTCTTTCCTCAGTGTAGTTCTGTTCAATTGATTAATCTGATTTTTTTTATATTTAGTGTTTGGACTAACTTAAAATATGTAACAGTATCTGAAATTCTGTGATATTCTATAATAGACTGTCTATATTTTAAGATACTGGGTTTTTTAGTTTAGTAACACATCACTTGAGTGTCTGTAATTTGTGATAAAAAATAATCTGTATTGCATGTTATATTTAACTAAGTGAGGCAGTATGGCTTTCTTAAAATTTCCACTACCCAAAGGTACTAGAGTGTTAGAATTTGTACTCATCTTTTATGAATCTTTTCCTTGTTTGATTTCTATCTCTTTTCTTTAATGTCACAAATCTATATGTTAAAAGTTATTAATGTTAGGGCTGGGTGTTTTGTTCAGTTTAGAAATTGTGCTGTTAACATTATGGTATGAAATCAGTTTTAAAGTAAATTTTATTTTAAAATATGAGAATATCCATTTTTTTGAGGGAATTGTGCATCCCTATCATTATGCTTTTGCTCTGTTTAGCTTCAAGTTTCTTTTATTGTTGGCATGCTTATAATTGCAATGTTCTCATTAAAAATCTGGAATTTTATGCTGCTGCAATTAAACATAAATTGTGAAGTTTCTAATGCTCTGTGAGGCTAGACTTATTTAACTTACTTTGACTAATTTTAATCTAAGATTATCTGAAACTTACCAGTTAATCAGTGCTTACTCCATTTTAGAGAAAAAAATCACTGCCTTTATATATTAATTTCTTAGTCTTCAAAAAAATGTAACTTTTTTTATACAAGGATCTGTTGATTTCCATAAATAATCATCTACTTAATTTACTTTTAAAGTCCATCAAAACCAGTTATACAAATAGTTATTATCTTAGAAGTATGAAGAGTAAAAATAAGTTTATGTAACTCATAGTTAAGGCCACACATATTTTAACCTTTTGATTACTTTGTGTTTACATCAGATACAATGGTCTTTAAAAATTCTTATTCTGCTTAGATTCTTGTAAAAAAATACAAATGCCTAGGCATCAATATATAACCAGTCATTGATGAATCAGAAAGTAAGATGTTGACTAAAAAATCATTCTTGAAGAAAAAGTCATGGGGTAAGAATGACCTGAGTATGTCATTAGAAGATGTGATCTTAAACAACTTTAAAACTGTTCCTAAAAGGCCTTTCAACTCTGTGGCCTGGACATTAATGGTCTTGAGATTGGAAGCATCAATTATCTTACTATTGTCCTGGAAAGAACAGTTTGGGTTGTTAAAATGTGAATAGTAATTGTTTGTTCAGACTAGTTCAAGTAGAATATTAAGTATTTGCATTGTGACATTAATTATGATCTTTAAACTGATAGAAAAATATCATAGATATGGACAATTATATTTTGAATTGTTTTCTAGGAGAAATATTGGAATAATACTATGCATCAATTTTAGTCAATATATTGAAAGTGGATTGTTTCAAGTAGTTTTCTTGAGACTTTTCCTAGGTAACTAATCTCTCTAAATCAGCAACTGAACTTTCATTAGGTTTTCAGATGGTAGGGCAGTTTACTTCTATGGACATATAAGCAATAAAAAGGTCAAAAGATGAAAAGCTTCCGTAGTAATTACTCCAAAAACATTTCCAAGTTCAACCTGTCAAAGGATCAAAGATTTTAAATACACTGATAATATTTTACATATCATAAATCACTAAACTGGAGATTACTATAGTTTGTTATTTTAGTATGAAATAAATACTGGAATTTATTTGTAAATGAAAATCATTAGAATATTTTAGACTAACCTTTGTTGGAAACCATATAGCATGACCCTTTAATTTCACACGGAAAGTTCTTAGTTTATTCTATTATCATTGTGGCTGTTGAATACCATTTTAGTGCATAAAGAAGGTGGCAGGACATCCTCTGTTCTTTTACAGTGAAAATGAGACAACTGAAGGTACAGCAAGAAAAAGAAAATCAGTGTCTGCATCCTATTAAATTCAGTTGTAGGTTTTGATGAAATACCACTTTAATTTAAATTCTGATTATCAAGTTTTATTAATATAAGCTAATTTCCCCCAAATTAAAGTTATTTAATCAGAATACAAAAGTAACTGCTTTTATCCCCAGTAAAAAGTCCTTCAAGTACTAAATGCATTATGAAATCTAGATTTTGTGATCTTGTCTTTGAAAGTAAACATAAATTTTGGGCTGCTGGAAGGTGTATTTTTAATTTAGTTCACTGCATTGAGTAATCAGTTGCTTTGAGCAGTATTCATATGAACATGATAGTGATTACTATCTTTTGTGATGAAATCTATGGAAAAATGTACTTAATATCCTCTAAATTTTTCCATTTACTGATTTTAGTAATCTTTATTGTACATGAACAAATATATATATATATATATATGTATTTAAAAATTTTTTTATTAAGGTATTATTGATATATACTATTTATGAAGATTTCACATGACAGAACAATGTGGTTACTACATTTACCCATATTATCAAATCCCCTCCCATATCCCATTGCAGTCACTGTCCATCAGTGTAGTAAGATGCCACAGAGTCACTATTTGCCTTCTCTGTGCTACACTCTTTTCCCTGTGACCCCTCACATCATGTGTACTAAACATAATACCCCTCAGTCCCCATCTCCCTCCCTCCTGACCTGCCCTCCTACACCCCTTCTCTTTGGTAACTGCTAATCCTTTCTTGGAGTCTGTGAATCTGCTGCTGTTTGAACAAATACATATTTTTCTCCAGATGGAATTATTTCTTCATCATTCAGTGTGTGACAGTGAATTTGCTGTGCTAGCTGGCCACACAGGGGCATAATAGGACTGGAATTTATTCAGAGTAGGTGTAAAGACAGCCTTACTGTCCCTTCTGTCTACATAAAATAAAATATGCAGACTTTCATATTTAAAACTAAGATTACAAAAAAACAGTAAATGAAAGAATATTTGAATTTGTTGGTATTTTCAATTACATATTAAAGTAACCATTTGGTCTGCTTTGCTTAGACTAATCCCAATTTATGTCTGCTGTCCTCCACTAATTATTTCTCTTCTCTCAAAAGTGTTATTATTTGGCAATAAATTACAGGGCCACTTGAATTATAAAAATGAAACGTAGAGCTTGAACTAATCTAGCATAAATGGAGTCTTTTCCATTGAAACATTCCCAAAGTTCTAAAACATTAATATTGTTTTAAATAAAATTTGATTTTGCAAAATAAATGTTTATTTAGTCTGGGCATGTTTTTGGTCAGAAATATTTAGTCCTTTACATAGCATTTACTGTTGCTTTGGTTTATAATGAAGTCATCATTTTGTGTTCAGGATTTCTGGCACAGACACTTGCTATTCATCATGGCACATTAATGACTACTTTGACATTGAAAGAACAGCATGCCTACTTTTCATAGCTCAGAGAGTGCAATCTGCACAGTATGCATTGTTTGCAGTTGGTAGGATCACAGCACAATCTATTTTTCGTGATAGGAACATATTTCATGAATAGTCTGTATTCTGAAATAAAATGCACTCAGTAGTCTGACACACGTTTATGTGCATATGGAAATATTGTTAAGTATATATAACAATTATTATAAAAATAATTATTATTTTATAGCCATAATAGCCAATTTTAACAATTATCTCTATTTCTAATGAAAATTACTTTGATTCATAAATGTGTATCATTAATATTTTTACCACAATATTTACTGTAGGCCTCATCTATGTACAATTATTAATATAGATAATTAATCTGATACTGATACAGTCTTTAAGTATTTCTTTATTGAAAGAAATTTTTATAAAGTTGCTGCTTTTGTTGATGACTGACAGGTAAATGTTAACTATACTTTTTTACTATCAACTTCTATATGATCATTATGGGATCTTAGAAAACTCATAGAACTTAGTTACTAGTAAATTTTCTGTTTAATTCTGGCACTATTCACTTAATAGTAAAATGAGTTCATTTCATATGTACTAAGGGCTACATATTCATATCCATTTATGAATTACTCACAAAGATTTATGTACCCAACAAAAAAATTCCTAGGACTGATCCACAATTTGAATTTAGTTTCTGAATTTGAGAAGTTTGAAGTATCTCAGAAGTGTGTGTGTGAACATTTCTTTTGCAGCAAAATGGAAAAAGCCATTGCATGGTACATCTTAAAACATGAGGGCACTTTATATTGCCTAGTTTTTTAAACTATGCTTTTTGTTTTTAGTAGAGAACACTTCCTTCAAAATCTAACTCAGTATGTAAAGCAGGTCAAAGTGGAGTAGCTCTGATTTAGAAAGTGGGACATGGGACCCATATTAGACTCTTAAGAAACACAATTTTCAGCTGCTTAATAAATCAAACTCTAGACTTCTCACTTAAACTACTTTAAACTTTCATCTCGCTGCATGATCTTTGAAATGTCAGAGACAGAAGTAACGGAAAATGGCAAGGAGCACTTTCCCTGTTTAGCCAAGGATTGATTTGTGTCTGACTTTTCTACAAATATTGCATTAGCTTTACATTGTGTAGTATTGAACCACAGGACATACATTCGTATCTGGTCTGTTACTTACTTATGTGATTTTTGGTAAACTCCCTATATGGTGAGCTTCTTCACTTAAGAACTATATATTCATTAACCTCAAAATTCCCATACTTACCATATCCCTCATGCTTCCGTCTAGTCAATGCTCGCTTCCCCCCAGCTTCCAGAATTAAATATTGTTCTTTTTTTTCTAGATTAGCTTTGTCTCTTCTAGAACTTCATATACTCAAATCATATCGAATCTACTCTTTTATAAAAGACTTAATGTAATTTTAAAAATTCATGTTGTTGAATATATGAGTAGTTTTTTTCCTTTTTATTGCTGAGTAGTATTCTACTTTATGACTATACCCTGTCATATAAGTCTTCTTTTGTGGACATATATTTTTATTTTTCTTGGATGAAAATGCCCAAGAGGAATTCTTGGGTCACAGTTAGGTGTATATTCAGTTTTGTAATGCCAGATCATTTTAACAAAGGGTTGTACATTTTAAACTCCCACCAAATGGTTTTGAAAGTTTTGGTGATTCCACACATGTTCCAACATTTAATGGTATAAATCTTTCTAATGTTTGTCATTCTGGTGAGTTTATAATGGCATCTACTTATATTGTTTTGTATTTGCCTGATGACTAGCAATGTCAAGCACTTTTTCATATGTTCATTGGCCATTGTACGTCTTCCTTTGTGAGGTGTCCAAAAATTTTTTTTAATTAGATTGTTTTTGCTTCTATTAAGGAGTTGTAGAAGTTCTTTACCTGTCCTGGAGATCAGTCATTTGTTAGATATATATGCTTTGTGAATATTTTCTCCCAGTCTATGATTTGCTTGTTTATTGTATTAATATGCCTTTAGATGAAGCAGAAGTTTTAACTTTGATGACATCTAGTTTACCAATATTTTCCTCATGGGGTTTTTGTTTTCTGTGCACTGCCTATAATCCTTTGCCAAACTGTAAGCCATGAATATACCTTCCAGAAGTCTTAGAGTTTTAGCTTTTCAGTTTAGATGTATGATCCATCACACATTAGTTGTTGTGTGTATGGTATGAGGTAGAAGTCAAGATTCATATTTCTCCAGTTGGATATCCAGTGTTCCATCACCATCTGCTGAAAAGACTTAAAGACTTTCTATTGCTTTGTCATCTTTGTAAGGGATTAAATCATTGTATAAGTGTGGTTCAGTCTGGGCTATGTATTCTGTTCCATTGATCTATTTGTCTATCTTTATGCAATACCCCAGTATCTTACCTTTATAGTAATCTTAAAGTCAGGTAGTGTAAGTTCTCTACTTTTATTCTTTTTCAAGATAAGTTGAATCTCCTAGGTTCTTTTCATTTTCATATATATTTTATAATCAGTTTGTTAAATTTGATGTAAAAGTTGGACTTCCTTTAGCAAGTCTTGAAATGCAGATACTCACTTCTCTATTTAGTCTTATGTGAAAAAAATCCTAATTTAGTCTTCATTCTTTGTGATATTTTTGTTGGATATAGAATTCTATGTTGACAGTCCTTTTTTTGGTTGTTTTTTGTTTTTGCTGTTTTAAATCGTTGCATTTTTAAGAGGCCTCTGTAGTTTCTGATGAGAAGTTATGTTTACAAGTTGGTAGTACTTCTTTATTTCACTGTTCTTTTGTGTTTAATGTATTTTGTACTTAAAGTGGTTTTTTTTCAGTTTGCTTTCAAAATTTCCTCTTTATTTTTTGTTTCTAATGATTTTACTGAGATGTGCTTATATGTGATTTTTACTGTATTTATCTTCTTTGGATCTGCTGTGTTTCTACATCTTTCTTCATCTTACCTACATTAGGTAAATTTAACTTTTACCTAATTTGATAATTTTTTTTCATTGTTCTAACAATTTTTTCTATCCTCCATTCTTTCTTTCTCTTTTCCTTCTGATTTCTCAATTATTTGCATTTTAGACCTTTTATAAATTGTCTGAAAAATTCTTGTAATTTTTTTCAGTTTTTCTCAGTTCTTCAGATTGAGTAATTTTTATGTTCCTTGATTCTTTCTTTCATAATCTGCTATCAGATGAAAAGTTCATCTATTGAATTTTTAATTTCAGATAGTTTATATTTTGTTCTAAATTTTCATTTGATTATTTTTTATAGTCACTATTTCTCCTTTGAGATTTCCTATCTTTTCACTCATTATTAGTGTATTGGCTTTACTTCCTTTAAGATAGTTTTTATACTAACTTTAAAATCCTTTTCTGCTAATTTTAACATCTAGGTTATCCCTCAGGATTTTTCATTGAGTGTAGGTTTTTTCTTGAGTATGGATCATGTTTTCCTATTACTTAGCACATCAAATAATACTAATTTCATCTTGGACATGGTTAACAAGACAAACAGAGACTCTTATACCTGTTCTGAAGAGTGTTGATTATTTTTTAAAGCAAGAAGTTAACCTGGCAGAGCTTGAGCTGCAGACTTTGTTTTCCCAAGATAAAGCTGCTGAAATTTTGGTTTATTTTAATTTTAAATGAGCTGCTTGAAGTCTTCCTGTGCATGCATGAGATTTGAGCAGTATTTATTATATACAGAATTTTATTTTTCCTCCCTGTAGCTTTCTTTTTGTCATACCCTTGTGCCCCACTTTCTACCTTCTGTGTTTACTCAAACTCTTTCCTCTAGTTTTTCAGGGTGGTAAGACTGAATTTTCTAACATTGCTTTAGCCTCCAGGCATTGATTTAATTTGGCTAAAAGTCATAAAAAATGGAAACTCACCCAGTGTCATTTCCTTCTTCCAAATGTCAGTTGCATCTCTGTGTCTGTCTTCTTTTTGTCACTAAATCCTTCAAATAATTGTTTGTTCCTATTTTGTCCAGAACTTATTGCCCTTGGAAGGGTTAGTTTGATGGGAGCTCCTTAGCCATTATCAAAAGAGGAATCCATTCTTTAATGTTTTAAATTGTATTTGTTAAACACTGTGCAAGCAGAAATCATATTTGTAATTTCCTTAGTAATCCCATCTTCATTTTCTGTAATGTGTGTTTTTCCAAATATCACTGGATAGCCAGCTGTCCAGTGACTAATTGGGAACCTCATGTCTTAATTAAATTATCATTGTATCTTCAATATTTAGGGAAACACATAACTTTTAAATATTTTTTCTTTACCACTCTACTTCATCCATGTTCTAATGACTACTGCTACTAGTAAAATATGAGTAATGTGCACAGGCTTTCTTTACAGAAAATACGAGATTGGTATCTCTGATCTAACTGCAAGAGAAAATGTTTGATCAGATACAGTGAAGAGACAAAACCACCATATTTATTCTTCATCTTTTAATTGAATGGTCATCCATTTCAAAGATAATTTCCACAGGGAATTATTTATTTATTTAGGTATCGCTATACACTCTCTCATGCTGCCATCTTTAATTTCTCCACAGGGAATTTTTAAAGGAAATTTGATATTGTTATGATGAGAATGAGTAGGCAAAAGATGAAATTCCACTTTGTGAGCATGGTCGCCAATTGATTCAACTGGTGTCAATCATGGTATAAGAAATAAAAAGCATGTGCTGAAATGCTGATAACTGTTTATAACCATGACCCACCTTTTAAAATTAATAAATTTCCCAATAATACAATGTATTTTTTGCATTGAATTCCCAAATATTACTTCTTTGGGTCTTGATGAGATATATCTTAATTTTAAAACAATATTTGGTGAGAGTGGGGTATTAAAGTCTCCAAGTGTTATTGTTACTTGCTTCTTATCCTGCTGTTGTTTTTTTGTGTTTTGATGTCAGTATGCTTTGACTTCTTTATCAGGTTTTTTGGTATAATTACTACAGGATTTTCCCTTGCAGTTACCAAGGTTTACGTAAAATATCTTACACTTTTAAGATCCTTTTTTAAACTGATAATAATGTATCTTCAGTGAAATTTGTATATTTTTATGTTTTGTCCTCTTCACGGTTTAGGTTATTGCTTTTACAATTTACTTGTTTTTTATATTGTGTAACTACTATAGATTATTGTAGTTATGGTTATTTTTACTACTTTTTAAAAATCTTTTAAACTAGAATTATAAGTCATTTGTGCACCACTATTACCATATTGTAGAATCTAACTATGACTGTATATTTTCTGTTAGCCCTGAGATTTAAACTACATTTGTGTTTTTATGATTTAATTAGTGTTCTTTTACCTCCACTCAGTAATTCCCTTTAGTATTACTTATAAGGCAGTTCTGGTGGTAATGAATTCTGCCAGATTGTGGGGGTTTTTTTTGGGAAAATCTTTATCCCTCCTTCATTCCTGAAGGGCTTTTGCCTGGTATGGAATTCTTGTTTGACAGTTATTTTCTTTCAGTATTTTGAATATGTCATCCCATTCTCTCTTGGACTGAAAAATTTCTGTTGAGAAGTCCATCATAGTTTTATGGGTTCCTTATAAGTAAATTCTCTCTTTTCTCCACTGCTTCTAAAATTCTTTCTTTGTCTTTGATTTTTGATAATTTAATTATGATACATCTCAGTGTAGTCCTGTGTGGGTTCAACTATTTGGTGTCCTTTGAATCTCATGAATCTGGATGTCCATTTCTCTCCCAGGTTCAGGAAGTTCTCAGTCATTATAGCTTTCAATATTTTTTCTATCTTTTTCTCTTCTTCTAGAATTCCCATAATGTGAGTATTGTTTTTTTCCATTGTGTCTCCTAATTCCTGTAGGCTCTCTTCACTCGTGTTCATTCTTCTTTCTTTTTGCTCCTCTGGGTAATTTCCAGTGTCTGGAAATCCTCCAGGCCTCTGATTCTTCTGCATGGTTGAATCTACTGTTTAAACTGTTGAATTCTTCAGTTCAGTAATTGTATTTTTCAGTTCTTGGTTTTCTGCTTGTTTTTTGATGGTTGCTATTTCCTTGTTGAACTTCTCATTTTGTTCATGCATTATTTTCCTAATTTCGTTCAGTTGCGTGTATGATGGTCAGGACTATAGTCATTAATAGATGAGGCTATAAATTAACTTTCCTGCCCTGACAAGGCAGCAGGCTGGTATCCAGGGTGTATACAGCTTGTTGTTTGGGAACCCAAATGTGTACTAAATTCTCTGCTGAGGTGAGGCCACTAGTTTTGCTCTGCAGATGGTGGAAGCCATAGGCTATAATCTGCTCAAGTGCACTCTGTATAGGACTGTCGAATGGGCTGTGCAGGCTTCTGTGTGCTCTGTTTGGGTTTCCTGGTAGGACAGGCTGAAGGCTGTATTCAGTGAAGAGCAGGGCTACAAACCAGATTCCATGCCCAAACACGGTAGGAGAAACAGTTCTAAAGCTCATAAAACTCTTTGCTGTCTTAACTCATGCCAACCTGCACCCCAAGTTTCATAACTGAGCAGGGTTACTGGCTTTGAAAGCTGTCAAAATATTGTCTCTGTCTTCCACCTCCTGGCATGAGTGCCACTGGGCTGCATATCTTCTGGTCAGCTAGGGCTGAAAGTCAATGGGTGAGGCAACGTCACAGGTCCATAGCTTGGGTGAGCAGGGTAGTGGCTGATCCAGGCTACTCTCAATTTCCTAAACAGGTTCTCCAGTTGGGAGGGGCTGAGAGCTACTTGCACCACTGGCTGTGAATTAAAACCCCTGCCTGCACTGGAACACTACATGCTCAGTACTGGCTTTGCCCTGGGGCAATTAGCTCTGCCCACCTGCCTCTCAGCTCAAGTACCACTAGGCCAGAAGACTTTCAGGAGTTGTTGCCAGTTCTTCAGGTCAGATGGGGTCACAAGACACTCTCCACAGTGGATGGTGCTATGATTCAGCTTCTTGCCTGGGTGTGGGGAAACCAAGCTCTAAAATGGACAAAACTACTTGTTTTAGGATCTGACTCAGGCAGTTCTGCATCCTGCTGAGTTCCCTGGCCAGAGTGCTTCCCTGACTTGATTCTGCAGATGAGCAAAACATCTAGTTGGGATTGCTACTTGGGCACTGCAGGTATGAATTTGGTCTGCCAAGATCCATGTGCTGGTTTTTGCAAGCCAAAACCTTCTCCCCTTCTGCATCACAGTCAGATTCCCAGTGGTTGGGCTACAGATTCCCCTGTAGTTGCTATGGTTTGAGACCAGAGTAGGGGTTGCTGAAAAGTGACCCACAATGCTGAGGCAGCTAGTTGTCCCTCCCAGGCACTCTTTTACCACTAGAGGAGCTGGAGGTTCAAGGGAAACCTCTCCTCATGGTGCTGCCCTGGTCTGGGGAAGGGACAATGCAGTCAGTGTGTAGCCGCTTCTCTTACCCTCTAATGCAGTCTGTCTTGTTCTATGTGGTGCAGGTGGTGCTTTATTGTCATCCCCATGTCCTGGGCTTCTCAGCTGTCCTGTTCTTGGATAGTTTTAGTTGTTCTTACTGTGAGGTGGAGAAAAATCAGGAACAATGTATGTTGCCATCTTGATGACATCAGTCTAGCTAGTATAATTTAGTTTTTACCTTCCTTATTATTAATTTTGCAATAAAATATCAACATTTTTTATTTTTACAGTTTTTTAAAAGCCCTTTACAGTTACCTAGACATTTACTGTTTCTGGTTATCTTCATTGCTTTCTCGAGATACAGGCGTCTTTTTGGCATTTCTCTTCTATCTGAAGAACTTCTGTTAGTGTTAAAATCTTTGAAACAGGCAGTAATAGCAGGTGTACAGGAGGTCTTAAAGAACATAGGGTTTAGCATTTTCATGGCTATTGTCTGCAGATTGCTGAGAAAAACTGTACTGTCTGTGGTAACATTAAATTAGGTTATATGGACTCATCTAGGTCCTTAATGCAATTTCTGGGGAATTATTTATTTATTCTCAATAAATTAGTTACCACAACTTCCCATATTCTCCTACACACACGTCTATTGGGAAATGAACTTCTTGATATTTATCTCTAGAAACAGTAAATGCTAAATCTCTGTAATTTATTTCCATATCTGAAACTATTGCTTTCTTTCTTATTATCTCTGAAGAATAAGTTTCCATACTGTTTTCTCTCTCATACATGACATTACTTTATGAATTATCTCCTTTATTTGGATGTTTATTGTTAAACATGGAAATAACTAGACTTGACAATGTTCTTTCTTGGTGTAAATCTCCATTATCAGCACTGAGGTGCAAGCAAGTGAATCAGGGTAAGATTTTCAGTCCTTGCGCCCTGATGGTGCTCTGTCTTGTTGCCGCTAGCTGCAGAAATGCAGGTGAGCCTTGTTAACCCACTCAGCTGGACATCTCCCTCCATCACATTTGACAGATGGTTTGGATGTTTTCAGACGTCTCTTAGCATCTGCTTAAAATTCTCAAACTGCTTTCACCAAATTTGTTTGAATCCTATTTGTGGTTATATTTGATTATACATCTGTAGACATTTGAAGATTAGCATTGAGAAATAGCTCTATATTTTATGCTTACCCTATATTAACATTACTTCTAATGCCGCTATAATTGAGGTAAAAAATAAAACCAAAGCCAAAAAATGTACCAGATAAGCGTGTTCAAGGAAATAGAGCTCAGCTTCATTTTATGTGGGTTCATACAATCTTGCACATAAAGCAAAATCCTAGTTTTCGATTGATTTCCATTATTCTTTAAGTGATTTGATAATAGAATGCTTTTTGATGTCTTCACTCATGTCAAATGAAAAAAGAACATAGATGTAGTTTCTATTTTTGTTTCACAAATAGGAAAAAAAGCATTGAAGAAACTATACCAAAATATTAACAGCAAATGCTTGGGTTTTATAATTAAATATAATTTAAAAAATTATGTGACAATGAATTTTATGAAAATTTAATAAGCTAAAATATATAAAGCACTTAATACATGGTCTGACAACTTATGAACACTAAGAAAATAATAATAACAACAATAATAATAATAATAATAATAAATTGCACCTTTTTTTATATTCAGAATTTTTTATACTCAGAAAGATTCCCTAAAGTCCAATTGTTAGGTCAAAAAGCTATCAACTTTTTAAGACTCCCATTCTTGCCAAATTGCTTTCCTAAAAGGTTAAGCTAATTATATTTCCACACTGGGTACATGAATTACTTTTCATCATTGGCACTGGTTGCTTTCATATTGTCCATTTTTTACTTCATTGGTTGTTATGAGTTTTAGAAACATTAAAAAAAACTACTCATCTGTATTGGTTTGCTAGGACTTCCATAGCAAGATACCACAGATGGGGTGGCTTAAACAATAGACATTTTTCTTTCACAGTTCTGGAAGCTGGAAGTCCAAGATAAAGTTTGGCAGGTGTGGTTTCTTCTGGAACTTCTTTCCTTGGATTGCAGATAACTGCTTTCTTGCTGTGACATCACATGGTCCTTCCCCTCTAGGCATGCGTCCCTGTTGTCTGTGTCCAAATTTTGTCTTATAAGGACATCAGTCAGATAAGATTAGGACCCTATTCCTAATTTAGGTATTTCTACAATGGCAGGCACTCTTATACTAGTATGTTCATATAAGGCTGGTCAGAAGGAAACATAATGCTTAATTGAGTGAAAAAACAGTAGATAGATAATGTGGATCTGAATATACAGACTGTAGAATAAAACAAAAATGCAAGAAAGGGCAAACAAGGTCATAAAATGGAATTCATAGCCTTTGTAAGCATGTTTGATAATCATTTTCCTGCTTTTAACTGGATTGAGACAGCCCTGGACCCCAAATATAGTTCTATTATAGCAAGAGAAATAGAGGGATTTGATCACATCAAGTGACATAAATGTTACCTGCAGCAGCTCACCTCAAAGTTTTTTATGTTTTTGATGCTTTCTCTCATTTACTGCTTTGTTGCACTTCCTGTTTTTCCTACTTTCTTGTCTTATACACTGTTTAAAATGTTACCTGTCTTTATTTTCCAACAATCCTTTTTGTGCAGGTTCTTTTTTCTGTTTTTTTCCTTTTTGAGACTTAAACAACCTTAGACAAAACTGAACTGTATCCTTTAATTTTAATCTGGATCCTTGACCCTGGTATAGGTATTAAATTTTGCTAAGTCCTTTCCTAGGATGCTGAGTATACATAATTTTCTCCTGTGACAAGTTAAAAAATATCTATTTTAAGCAAAGGCAGCTATCAGGTATTTTTATTTATTCTTTTTTACTTAACAATTATTACCTACAATTTGCCAAGTGCTTTATAGGCCCTGAGGGGGAAGTTGGTGAACGAGACAGACAGCCTCCAAGGTGTTATCCTTGGATTCATACGGTGACATGTCCACTCACTGCAAGGAAGATCTGTGTTCAAAAGAACCACTCTTAAACCCAGCTTTTGGTCTCATCTTGAATTTATTTGCCTTAATTGAAAAGCCACCTGCAGATGACTGACTCTCACTTCCTTTTTCAGTTTGTATGGACTCTTGGGCCTGAGGACTAGAAATCAGAATCTTGATATTTAATTTATATTAATCTTGAAGTCTACTGTCTTGTT
The DNA here is from genome assembly GCA_032199065.1 of Smutsia gigantea. Classification (NCBI taxonomy): domain Eukaryota; kingdom Metazoa; phylum Chordata; class Mammalia; order Pholidota; family Manidae; genus Smutsia; species Smutsia gigantea. Next base: position 192,199 of record JAVSCE010015254.1, read on the forward strand.
CTTGCCTTGCACTTGAAAAGTCCAGTTCATTAGAATTTGTGCTGAGTTTGAAAAAGAAAAAAGGAGTATCCTAGTGCAAGTTGATTAGAAACTGAGCATGACAGGAATTCAGGTGTTATGTTTTTGAGTACATGCTCTTAAGGAAAAAATAATAAGGGAGTGAATGAGGTAGGATAGGGAAGACCTCGTGAAGGATGTAGTTTCAGGCTGAGTCTAGCCATGAGAGTGGGGGACTCTTGAGTGTCTTGCCTGGGGTTTCAGCTCTGGGTAAGTTCACTATTCAGTGAAACCGAGAAATGACAATGAAATATTCTTGGGGTTAAAGGGTTTATACCTGGCTTTCTTCTCATGCAGGTAGGTCAAGCACTAGAATCACATCTGCATCTAGCAGTCTGCAGGCCTGTAACCCACCTCCGTCTCTGCCTCTACCCACAGCAATGGGTGGAGCTCTTTATATAGTGACTTAGTAAATAATAGCTCATTGCTAGTGGGTGTGGAAGCATTAGCCTATCAGTAGGCTAACTACATCATTAAGTAGTTTAGGATCAGGTGAGGATCCTGGCCATAGGAACTTCCATTTTCCCCACAAGCATGAACCATTCCTTAAAGTTGTTCCTCCTATCCACGTACCCCTATCTCATTGATTCCTTGGTTAAAAACTATCCCTAGGATGGGGGTAACCTCCTGGGTGAGATGGCTGTCTTGAGAGCATTTCTTTGTTGAACAGGGGTAGCTGTGAGCCATTAGCAGCCAATACTCACAGCAGCTGGAAGATAGATATGGTGGCCTGACAAAGGGGATTTGGGCAGGCCACCAGTAATGTGTACTTTAGTGTATCCCTTGCACTGGGTGGGCCAGTTGTTCCAAATTAAGTTTACTCCATTCAGACACAAGTCCTCTAGGATTTTGTGTTTACAGTTTCTGTAAAAACTTGTATGAGGAGGACTATCTTCCCTAGCACTGTAGTTGACCCTATGGCTATAGTTGATATTTATCAACTCCTTTTCCTCCCTACTTCTGTTGGTCTAAGTGACTTGCCTGGTAGGTTACTCTGACCTTCATCCCTGCAGAGTCATAAGTCCCTTATCGTCATGTCCTTATCATGGTTTCCCATTTATAATGGTGACATGACTTACAAATAACAAGAGACACTCCAGTGGATAACCTGAATGTCAAACATATGCTCCTGCCCCCATTTTGTAGCAACCATCTTACCTCCTTAAAATGATCAGGGTCAGTTACTCCTGCCAGTATGGTTATTCTTTTCTGGCACAAGAAATACAAAATGACCAGATAGTAGCTATAGCTTTGATTATGTATTCCTGATGAAGCATTCCCTGTTTTGGGATCTCTAGACCTGTAGAGCCTGAAGCAGCAGTATGGTCCAAACTTCCCAAGTGGATAACTGGCAATAATGGTTAGTGAGCCACTCTCATTTCTATTCCTTGTTTCCTGGCTTGTATGTTCTACCTATTGAGGGCACAACAACATATAATAGCCTGTGATTTAAGGAGTATATTGTATCCTCAAAGATAATGTCCTTTCCTTGTAGTGTGTCTACTACAAGCTGGAGTCTCAGCTACATGTTTAAGAGGACATTCTACTGCTCTATCAGGCTGAAAGGTTCTGGGTGACGCAGTATGTGGTAGGATCAGTGGATCCCATGATTGATGTCCTTACTTCCTTATGACTACAAAGAACACATTTATTTCTCCTTTGTTTGGCTTGAAGTATGTTATGATACATCCCCTGTAGGTAAAGCAGGCACTCTGAGCACACCTCTAGTGGTACTTGCTGAGGCACTTTGGGCAGGAAGGGTGAACCTATACATGAATAACTATCTATGCCTGTTTGAATGAATTATGGACCCTTATAGGGTAGAAGGTCTCTAGTGTAGCCAACTAATTACAAGATATCTAGTTGGTCTCTGTGAAGGATAGAATCATATTGGGGTGGGGGTTCAGCAGGAGCAGAAGCTTTATCAGTTATGCTGAAAGCAGAATATGCTGTTGGGCACATGCATAACTTACATGTCTGCCACAGTGGCTTCATTTCACTTATCGGGGTTGTGCGGTTGGTGAAGGCAAAGGCTGGCTGACATCTCATGACCAACTCATTGGTCTCATTGTTATTTAATAAAACCTCTTTTGTAACAGATATTCCCTGGCAAACATTATGTGGAATACAAAGGTCCACATACCTTCAGCACATTCTCATAGGTCCATCTACATGCCTCTTTATTGAAACTCCTTGTCTCAGACCCAGGTCTTGCAATCTTGCTTTTTTTTTCTGGCTACTATTCAATCAGCTAAGCTATTCACCAATATTCATGAGTACATATATGTTTTTTCTTTTAACAAAAAGTGGGTAACAAGATGTACTCCCTGCAGCTCTGCCTATGTTGATGCCATCATCACTGCATTTCAGGGCCAACCTTGAATGAGGCTGAGGTCCAGCATCACACCATTTTTAGTTTACACTCCTGTACAAGCTGGACCATTTGTTATCCAAGCTTAGCTTCTTTCTTTCTTCTTCAGTTGATTGTAAATAGACATGAACTTCAGACAAAGCACTGATGCATTAGTGTTAAGTGACTTGGTAGCCTCGGCCACTTGTTTGGATAACTTACTTGTGCCCTCTCAACTTAATCCCAGATGAACTGCTTTCATTTTATTATAGAATGCTGCTTAGCTTGTCTGAGCTTATGATTTGTTGGTTTCATTATGGCCTTTTTGGATGCATGGTGACTTGATGTCCTTAGGTAAGATGTTCTATTTCTACTCTGATCCAGAAGCATGATAGAAGTTCTTCCTTTGAATGGTTCTCTGCTTTGATAGCATGGCCTTATTCCAGAATCATATGGGTTTGTATTGCTCTTCTCCTGTTGGGGCTTCCAGAATTCCATGTAACTTCTTGTTCTATCACAGATATCTGTAGTACTATAGGTTATGTGGGATTGTACAGAAGCCTGGACCCATTGCAGATCTCAAATTTTTGCAAAATTGCAATTTGAACCTTTGAAAAAGGCTCCAAATAAGCAGCCTTTTTCTTCTCTGACAAAAATGGGTCAGAGCAATATTCTCAAGTTATAGAATATGTTACTCTCAAGACCCAAAGGGTTCTAACAAATTTTAGACCTTTTTCTTAGTGTTTGGAGGTACAAGGTGCAACCAACATTCCTTTCTGTTGGAGAGGTTCTGGCATGTTCCATACCACTGAAATCCTAGAAACTTTAACTTTTGAGGTTTATTTCTCACTTTCCCTTCTGCAGTGCATGCAGGTTACTGTTCTTGTCCAGTTAGCATGCTGTTATTAAGCAGTGGATCAGAATGATGTTCTGTGGAACATTTAGATAGCAAGTTTCCTTCTGATTATATTGTGTCAGAGAGCAGTAGAATTAACATATCCTTGGGGCAAGTCTGTGAATATATACAGTTGTTTGGCTTATGTGAGTGTTAATTGTTTCTAAATCTCCTTTCTGGTGGTAAAAGAACACTTCCACAAAATGAATAATGACACATCACATATTCAAGACTGTGTTCATCAACTTTAGTAAAGGTACCACATTTGGCACAGCAGTTGCAGCTGGGGCTATTTCTTGGTTATATTTATAATAGTATATCATCATTTTCCATGGTCCACTTGTATTTGTGAAGGCCAGACAGGTGAATTACGTGGGGATATTGTAGGGACCATCAATATTGTATCATTTAAGTCTTCAAGGGTATCACTAATCACTGACATTTCCCTCATAATGCAGTTTTTCATTTACTGTCTTGATGGTGGTGGTGGGTGGCAGGTACTCTCCAGGTTAAAATAAACAATGTTACAGTCCTACCAATTACTAAGTATGTCCATTTTGATTACACATTTGGGAATCAGGGAAATAATCCACAGATGGATCCACTGTGAGATAGATATGGGCTTGGATTGCATTTGTTATCTGACACTAAATGCCCCTATTCTAATTGGGAGTGGGGGATCATGATGGCTCTTTAGGTCCCTGGAAATTAATGCCAATTTGGATCCTGTATTCAGCCCTAAAACAATCTTGTTATTCCACTTTCCTTTCATCCGCATTGATACTAGGGAGCAGAGTTTTTTAATAGCATCTTCTACCTGTGTCCTTGGCCTACGGAGAACAGCAACTGCTAGCTTCTCAGCTATGCTTATGTCCCCCTCACCAGTTCATTTGTAACAACATGGTAAATGGCATGCCCCCTGAGTTCTCGGAGGAACTAGTCAGTCAATGTGTTTTCCAGTCTTACATATCAGAACTATTCTAGCATGCACAATTCACTAAAACTTTGATATCTCCTTCCACAATCACCCAGGGAAATCCTGGTGTCTCTACTTTGTTTAATGTAGATCATCACTTTTTAAGCATTCAGGAGCTATCTGGCTGAATATTTATACCATCTGTTGTGGGCTTTGCCAGAGTGTTAAAATCCTATCTTATCCAAACTCTTAACTAGCTTTATATTTTCCCTCTTTGACTTAGCAGTTTTAGGGATCACTGCCAATTGTACTTTCTTAGTACCTGTTGGTGTATGTTAGCCAGGTTCTAATTTGGTGTATAATCTCTTTCTATCCTTCACAAGCCCAGTACTTTCTCAGTTGGGTTATGTAAAGATTTGACCCTTTCTTATCAGGCGGCCAAGAGAAGAGGTGGAGGCAGATACTGACAAGGCCAACACATTCTTGTAAGGCAACTACTTCATTTAAGGATTCTGCAATCAAGGGGGTTTTTCGTCTTCCAACAAGCAGAGCTGGGGGTAGGTCACTTCCATAGGCCTGAAAAATTCAGAGGAATCTGGTTTTAAAGACCTCTTGGGTATCTACCCAGGTAGTACAATCTCAAGTCTCATGTTCCTATTGCTACTGTGTCAGGACGCTCTTTGACATAAAAGATTTGCCTAGGCTGAAAATTTAGCCTTTTCTGAAGTTCTTTCACCTTTATAATTAAACTCTGCAACTTAATTACTTTAATTAGTCTTCATGTCTGTCTTTCTTCTGGCTTTAAGAGAAGAGAACCCTTCAATTATGGCATGGAAAGCCCTTTGACTTTCTTACTTTGCTTTATATTGGTGACTGATTGTCATGCTGAGCTTGTCATTTCTTATTTTCAGTGCATCAGTCTTGCGTTCAACAATAGCCATCCAGTTCTAGTATTTGCAATGACTGTTTCTCCAATGAGATATTGCATTATCCAGTGTATCCCTTTCTACCTATAATCCATTCCAGCTCACTACAGGTAAAAATCTTAACAAATTACATTACCATTGCATGTCAGGAACCATTGATATTCAGCTTATACCAATAATAGGTTACTCATTCCAGTTGGCCAGTGAGTGATCCAACTCCAAAATGTCTTCCTTTGAGATTGTCTCTTAGGCTCATTCCTGGTGTTAAATATCTTCGGTCAAGTTCATTAGAAGCAGAGTGTGAGCCAGGGATTTCTGTGTGCATGATTTGTTGAAGGACTGTTCTTTGGGAAAAACCTTTAAGGAAATGATAAAAGCAGGACAGAGAAGTGGAAAGGGCAGAAAAATGATGTGATCTCAGCTAACATCTAGTCTTGGCCTGATCCTGGTGTGTGTACACATGGTGAATGCGTGTTTGGGAGCTTGGATCTTGAGTGTAATACGCAAGGGAGTGTCTTGTGGCAAGAGTGGCAGACTTTGGTATTCCCCATTATCAGTAGATCATTGGTCCTGGGCCATGCCTGGGGAAGTAATGGCAGTGCTGTTTTCTAGTGGAGGTGACTCCTGTTAGTTGATGAGGGCAGTTTGCTGAAGGGGCAAAGTGCATGCCATTGTTGACATCAACACTCACAGTAGCTGGGGGAAGGATTTGTCAGCCTGGTAAAGGGGATCTGGAAGGACATGAACAGTGTCTACCACAAGGAGAAACAAAGTTATGTATATCTTCTTGGAGAACAGAGACTTAGGGACTGTCTGTAGGTTTCAGTGTTTTACCATAAGAATTAGCTATTTTGTCTAGAAAAGGAGGAATCTATGTATTTCATAGAGTGGTTAGTGAGAAAAATGTTGGAAAGAAAGATGATCTAAATATAAGTGTTTATAAATAACTGCTAAAGAGGATCAATGTAGAAAAAGGCAAGAATTGAATGGATTCCATACTACAAAGATAACAATAATTTAATATTAGAAAATTTGCCAATATCATAGCTAATAAGGAATTAACATTTTTTTCTTTTCACTCACTTATCTAGAAGTTTTTCTTTATACTTGAAGATAATATTACTGATGGCGTACTTACTATTTAGATATAGTTATTAAATCACATATGGCTACATACTATACATTTCTAAGACTTGCATCTATGATTTCTATTTGTAGAGCAAAAGAATACTATCCTATTTTATGAAAACATTTTTGTGGAATGGGTATTTAATTTTTAAACATAATATATACTTTGATTGATAATAAATTGTCAAACAAAATTCTCATTCCATCGCCCTTGGGGTCCCTAAGTCATTGACAGCTCAGTAGATCTCCTTTGGTGCATGTGCCATTTGGAGTCCTGTTACAGAGGCCGCTAAGTACACTATCTTGGAGGAAGGATCATCTTCCAGTGTAGCTCCCTGGTGCCTGTTTAGTTCTCCAGTGAATGCCAAAGACCAAATGCTCTGGATTTTGGTTGAGGGTGAAGAAACTGTGGAGGTACCCTGGTTCTGACCTTTTTATCTCTTGTAACCACCTATTCTTTCTGCATGACTCTGACTTTCTAATTTTACTTTATGCTTATATTTCCTGTTAACAACTCTAAGGAAGCAGAGCTAAGAAAGTAGGCTTGGGGATTAGGAGGTAAGTCATATATTTTTAATGTGAATGATTGAAATGTACTGGATCTGCCCTTTTTGCACATGATCTTCTTATCTGAAAGTATATTTAGAATCTTATTGCTTTTCTTATCCAGTATTTACTACTGGATAAGACTGCTAATTCTTGAGTATAAAGAGTATTAGTTATATAATTTTCTATATTAACTCTATCACGTCTTCTAATAGAGCAAGCTTTTGGTAATTTTAGGTAAGTGTTAACATCCTAGTTATTTACTAACTTTGTCAAAGTTTTTGAAAATTAATTTTTTAACTCTTATTATACTTTATAGTTTTACATTGTAAATTATTTATTGTCATACTTGGTATGACTTTTTATATTCAGTCTTAGCTCTTCTAATATTCATTTAAGGTTTTTTTCTTTATGAAGTAATATGGTAGATGAAAAGGGAAAAAAGTGCATAGTCGCAGTCACAGAATTATGTCAGTTTTCTTATTGATATTTTTTTAGAGCCAGAGAAACTCTTTTTAAAGTTGTTGTGAATTTTCTATTGGCATGTGTAATATATTTTTAATAAGAATTATAAGCAATTTGTTATTATTTTTTAGTGTTTGTAAAGTTGACCTATAATTTTGATAATCCAAAAATATTTGTAATACCCTCAAAATATAAGAAAATCTGATAATGTTATGGGGATGATTCCTTGAAATAAAATAATCTAAGAAAAATAATGTAAGTAAAAAAGTCATATTCTGCATAGAACAATGAGCTTTCAAATATGTGCCTAACAGTTGAGCATATTTCCTTTTTATTTTCATGTTCAGAAAATAGTTTGATTTTAATATTTTTTCAATTGATAGCTGCAGAACAGTTGTGTATGTATATGTATATATGCCTATATATATGATACATGTGTACACACACATACATACACATGCAACCCAAAAGCTGAACCTTCAAAGGATGACAGTTTTTTATCTTAAATAAATAAAGACAAAGAAATTATTTGCAGTACTGTTCAAAATGGGATTTAGTATATGCTATGAAGTTGTTTTCTGTATATATTGGTGATTGTACTATAAGGACAAGTAAAAACATGAAAACATAATACCACTTTTAGGAAAATCATTAATTAATTCATGATTCAGCACCACAAAGAGCCACGAAAAGATAAGAGACATCTGGGTTGTAGCTCCCTGTCCCTCCTGTGTAGATGCTGCAAGTAATATTCAGGCAGATGGTATTTAGAGCAGTCTTCCACTGCAGTGTCTATATCCTTCCCCCTTACTCCAAGGTATATTCTAATGACTTTTTTTCCCCAAAACATTGTCTGAGAGAGTGAAGAAGTTACTTTGACAATAGAACTACGGTTGCAAGTTCAGCAGAATTGGATCCTGTTTTTTCCCATATGGCATAGTTAGCTGGTTTGCGTAAGGAAAATCAGCACTGACAGAACTAAGAAATACCGCAAGTGATGAACAGAATGTAATATGGATGCAATAGCAGCAGAGTCAAGCAGGGAACTGGAAACTAATTTTAGCAGTTTAATTAGAAATGAATTAAATATACACAAAAATGCTTTATTTGAATTTTGAAAATAAGATCATAGGTAATAATACACTGGTAATATTTAAATTCTGCAGTTTACAAAGCATTTTTACATACAAGTTTTAACTTACTAACCTGGCACAAAGTACTATCTGTGACTTTTGCATTGGAATGACATTACAAAATATTTTTCATTCAGAAGAAGCTGTCATGTCTGCTTTGTGGTAATAATTTTCAGTTGTAACTGATTAATTTGTTAGGAACAAGTTCACATGGCAATTTGGAAAGAAGGGACAAAAGAAGGCACAAGAAAAGAAAGTTGAAGACCTTTTGCAGTTTATCAGGATATGTCTAAAAGCATTCATTTTACTATTTTTTTTTATTATTGAGGTACATACAATAAAATGCACAAATCTTAGTGTATAGGTCCATGAATTTTGGTGGGCATATACACTCAACTAAACATCACCCAGATCAAGATATCAAACATTCTCACTAATTATTTTCCTCTTCACCTGTTTCACTCATTCCCCTTCCCATCCCCCTCACCATGGCAACCACCAGTCTGTTCTCTGTGATTGAGTCTGTTTCTGTTTTGTTTTTTTAGATTCCACATGTAAGTGAAATCATACAGTATTTGTCTTTCTCTGCCTGACTTATTTTACTTAGTGTAATACCCTCTAGGTCCATCCATATTGTCACAAATGGCAAGATTTCCTTTTTTTGGTGTGGGGGTGACCAAATATTATTCCATTGTATATGTGTAGTGCATCTTTTTTATCTATTCATCTATAGGGATACTTCAGTTGCTTCCACATCTTGGCTTTTGTAAATAGTGCCACAGTAAATATAGTAGCACATATATCTTTTCAATTTTATTTTCTTTGGGTAATTCCCAGAAGTGGAATTACTGGGTCATACAGTATTTCTATTTTTAGTTTTATGAGAAACCTCCACATTGCTTACCATAGTAGCTGCACCAATGTACATTCCTACCAACTGTGTATGAGGGTTTCCTTTTTCCGCATCCTTGTCAACACTTGTTATTTCTTGTCTTTTGGTATTAGCCACTCTGACTAGTGTGAGGTCTTATTTAATTGTGGTTTTGATTTGAATTTCTCTGATGAGATTAATTATGTTGAGCATCTTTTCATGTGTCTATTGGCCATCTGTATGCCTTCTTTGTAAAAATGTCTACTCAGGTTGTCTGACCATTTTTTAATCAGATTTTCATTTTTTTTGTGTTGTGTGAGTTCTTCATAATTTTGGATATTAGTTGCTTATCAGATACATCATTTGAAAATACATTATCCCATCAGGAGGTTGCCTTTTCATTTTGTTGGTTTCCTTTGCTGTGCAGAAACTTTTTAGTTTGATGAAGTCCCACTTGTTTATTTTTTAGTAAAAAATTACTAATGTTTAGAAAAAAATTACATCAGTTCAAGAGTTTACTGCCTATGTTTTCTTCTAGGAGTTTTATGGTGTCAGGTCTTATGTGCATGCTTTAAACTCATTTCAAGTTTATTTTTGTATATGGTGTAACACAGTGATCCAGTTTCATTCTTTTGAATGTAGCTGTAGTTTTCTCAACACCATCTATTGAAGAGACTCTCTTTTCTACATTGCATATTCTTGTCTCCTTTGTCATATATTAATTTATCATATAAGCATGGATTTATCTCTGGGATCTCTTTTTTGTTCCATTGATCTATGTATCCATTGTTGCATCAATACCATACTGTGTTGGTTACTATAGCTCTGTAGTATAGTTTGAAATCAGGGATACCTCCAGCTTTGTTCTTCTTTCTCGAGATTGTTTGGCTTAAAAGCATTTCTGTTAAAGTAACCAAAGCATTCATGCTACTTATGACATGCCTGCTATATATCTAATACTAGATGCAATAAAATAAACATTAATTAATATTTCCATTAATAGTTTGTTTAATTTACCACCTTTAAGTTGGTGGTATAGTATAGGTAACTCAGGTCTCTTTAAAAGCTTTCCAAAGAAGTTTCAGCTGAGTTTATTTTTTCCTTTAGATATTTTTAGAGACAGTGAATATCATTACATTAAACTTTGAGTTTTTTCCCTCCAAATCTACAGATTCTCAAGAGTTTAATAATAGCTAACAGGAAGGAAGAAGGAAAAAGAGAGCAACTTGAAAAATGAATCTGGATCCTAGTTGGGGTATGGTGGCCTTCCTCCCTTTTCCACCACTTTGGGAAGGAATTATCCCCTTCTACCAAAAACCAAGTGAAGGGAATCTCTGAGTTACTTTTAGTGATTAAGAGGTTCTAACAGGAAGGGGGTGATAGCATTCCATATCCTGGGCAGCTAACTACTTAGGTAATAGAATTATATGCTATTCTTGTGCCTATTTCAACAGAGGAAAAGACAGTTGGAAAGAGAGGGAGGAGGAGATGTGTGGACAAAGAACAGCTCTATTTCCATGTGTGGGGTGGAAAGGAATGTATATGATTCATGACTGTCAAGGTTATGTAGCCCACAAGCAACTCTGAAATCTTAGTGCTTAACATAGGAAACTAGTTTACATCTTGCTCTTATATAATGTGGTACAGTGTGGTCCAACAGGATACTGTGTGTGAGAGTGACTCTCCGCAGCAGTTGCCTCCTATGTAGTTCAGCCATGCCAACTTTATCATCTTGCAGCTGCACTATCTGGTATGTGTGGTCAGAGGAGGAGGAACTGGAGGATTGGGCATGGGTTTTGTTTTTTACCACCACCTCGGCCCAAAAATGATACATTTTCCTTCAGAGTTCCTTGACTGGGATCAATCATTTGGCCTCTTACATCTGGAAAGATGATGAGAAGTACAGTTTTCTGTGCCCAGTGGGGAGGAAAATTTGATATTATAGGACTTAGCAATGTCTATCACAGTGAGTTTCCTATACTTGAGCTATTCTAAAGTATATGGAATGGGAAAGGTAGATTTAACAGAACAAACACAGTGGAATGTACTGACTGTAGGAAACTAGTAACATTTTTGTATTTTTCCCCGGAAAGCTAAGACAGTTCACTAAATTGCACATATAAAGAAATGGAGTGTTTTAAGAGTACGGGTTCTGGAGTAAAACAAACTTGGGCTCAAATTCAGCCTCTGTCACTCCCTAATTGCTTCCTTTTACTTATGCTAAGTTTCACTTTCCTGATTTGTACAAAGGGTATTATAATAGAACCTTCTTCACACTGTTAGAAGCAAATGAGATAGTATGGTAAATTACCATGCATAGTATTTAGCAGATAGTAAGCAATCAAATGTTGCTGGCCATTGTTAGGTATTTGGGGTCTAGGGAATGGATGGACTGGAAAGAAACTAGGAATAAAGAAAATGATGTGGGGAAATAAATTTGACAAAATATTTTAAATTCAATAATTCTTCTAGGTCCGAACACAGGAAATGAAATTTGCTTTTTATACTGTGACTTCTGTATTATTCCCAGTAAGCAGACATATCCAAAAATAATGCCTTTCATCATTGAGCACTTACTGTGTTCCAAACACTGTGTTAAGCACTGAACATATATTAGCTCATTTAATTTTTTTACATTTCTTCTTACCCTTAATAGATCAGGAAACTGAGGTCACACTACTAATCCCAGGGCTAGGTTTAAAAATAACTGCCTATTCAAACAGTGAATCTGTGGCATCTTACTACACTGATGGACAGTGACTGCACTGGGTATGGGTGTGGACTTGATAATATGGGTAAAAGTAGTAACCACATTGTTTTTTCATGTGAAACCTTCATAAGAGTGTGTATCAATAATACCTTAATAAAAAGTTAAAAATTAAATAAATTAAATAAATAAAAATAAAAATGCCTATTATTTTGTTAAAGTGACGATCAGATTTTTATTCATTGTAAGCAGCTATGAATATACTATAGTTCTACTGTGGAGTGAGGTATAAAAAAAGTAATGTAACTTCTGTAACATGCCATGCATTATCAAGTAGGCAGCAGATTAAGCATTTAATTACAAGTGCTTTTTTAAAACTAAAGACATTATTTTTTAGTTTTCTCTGTTATTTGTTATTTTCCCAGGTGTTCAACTGGTTTTAAGATGAACACTTTCTCTGTATCTTTCATCTGTTGGGAGTGATCACATAGAGCAAAGTGTTTAAGGCAGAAGCTTTGGAACCTGAAGAGCTATTGTTGATGTCCACCAGCCAAAGACAATTGGGAACATGTCCCTAGTCAAGTTTGATTTTATTATTTGCTACAACCATTAATTAATTTCACACTTTTTGTGAAAATTAATTTCATACCTTGTGGGGTATCTTAGAGTTAAGGGAATCTTGTTACAGAATTTGGGCTTGTATTAGGTGGTTTGAGGAAAGAGTCAAAGATGTAGGCATGTGTTGAATTTGGTTGCTTAGTTAGAAAGCAGGGGCAGTTTGAATATCTTAATTTTTGTCTAGGTGGGAAGACCAGTGTGGCACTAGAGCCATTCCTGGAGAAGAACGAATAGTCACTTTGCAGCTGGGGAAGGGGCACATTGGTCATTTTGGTTGCGCAGTGTCTTTGCTTTTATCTGTGTTCAGACACGATGGAGTAGTATTGTTTTTGCCTTATCCCATGATAGTCACAGAGAGTCCCTGTCTGATGTTAATGTTTGTGAAATTGTTTACATTTCCCAGGGGCATACGGAGCCCAACTGATAGCAAGCAGGCCAGATACAAGCTCATAGCTGTTAAGGCAGCCTTTTCTCTTACTAGTTTTAAATTCCTCCTCTGCCATTTGCCAGCTGTGTGATTTTAGTTGAGGTAAAAACTTTGTGCTCAGTTTACATATCAGAAAAATGGAGATAATGATGATGGTATTTTCATCATAGGATTATTTTGAAAGATGAGTGAGTAGGTACATGTAAAATTCCCAGAATACTACCTGGTATACAATCAGTGCTCAGTTTAGCTAAACCATCACCATCACCAACAGAATAATAATAAAAGCAATAATTTATAATACTCTTCACCACACACATTAACTTGTGGCATAATGTATCCAAGCATTCATACCCCATATAGAAGTTTATCTAATTTGTCTATCAAGTAGACAAAAATGCTCATGTTGGCTAATCAGGACATCCTCTCTTTTGTTCAATGATGGAGAAACACTGCCAGATTTTTATTGTTTAATGTCATTTGTGAAATACATCTATTCATTAGACAATAACAACATATATTTTCCTACTAACCTTTTTCCTTAATTCTAAATATTCATTTAGTCCCTCAAGAAGTAGGATTCATAGTAATCCTTTGTTTCACTCATTTTCTTTCTCTCCTACATCTAATCTCACAAAGTTTTACAGATTTAACCTTCCAAAAATATTTTGTTTCATTCCCTTCTTTAGTTAAGGATGTCATAATTTCTTATCAGAATTATTGGAATAATCCAGTTGATCTTCCTACTTCTTGACTTGTCCTGTTCTTTGGTTTAATCGACTGTTGCATGAATTAACTTGCTAACATAAAATATCTGACAACCTTCCATTTGTGTACAGGATAAAAGCACAAAATGCTTAGCATAGTACAAGAGCCCTTTAAATATTCACCCAATTTTCATTTCTGGTCTCTCTTGCCACTTCTGAGTTTGATCCTGATTTTCTGTTTCTACTCAACTGTTTTCTATATTTTTTTGTGCCATTTGAAATTCTTTGTGCAAAGCATTATGGCATAAATAATTCTGATAAATAATATAAGTTGAGCAATATGAAAATCTAGAATAATGAAGAAAATTTGAAAATAATTTTTATTGTGGGAGATCTCAAAATGATGATTCAGTTATATAATGTAGTGCCTCCTAATGGTAACGGCTTTCAGTTTTCTCTGTATAACTCAGTGGAGAATTTTAAATGCAGTTTGACACAGTGTTTCCCTGCCTACTGTCCATATACTGACCATTGAATCTTTGGAAGTCATACCTACAAGGTTTTTGTTCTGACTTCATAAATACACTTCAACTATTACAACATGGAGCACAAACAAAAGGGTGTAGGATAGGATGGAATGCCATGATCAAAGAATTGCAGAGATTTTCAGGTATTATTAAATTTAATCCTAAGGTGTTTGTTTTCCTATTTTTAATTCTTTTAAAAAGTAGAATTAACTCTATAGCTATCAATGACTGAGAAAGAATTCTTTTACTCTCCCTGACTCACCCTTTCTCAAACAGTGACTGAGCTCCTGTTAAATGTCAAACTCTCTATTAGGTATACTTTGCACTAATGAATTGCAGTCTCCAGATGAATAGTGATGACTGTTTGGTTAAGTATTGTACTTTTTTTTCTAGTTCCTTGTTTAGCTGAGCGATGGATGTACTGGTAAATAAGCAGTGGCATGCTGGTGAATATTTGACAGTGAGCTCTCCAGGGGAAAAAAATCCTGATTTATAGTATTTGCTAATTTTCATAATGTAAATATTCCCCATAAGGCTGATTTTAAGCTACTTGAAAACAAGTCTGGAGATAGCTCAAAGATGATACAATTGCTCAAGGAAATCAACAGAGTCCTACATTCTTTTTTGCTTACTGCCCTGCTACTCACAGTGTATGGCTGTCAAACTCATGATTGAAAGAGGGCAGATGAGTTAAAGGAAGTGGGACTACATTCCAGTCATAAAGGAAGAGGGCCCTACGTATGAAAGGTATATGTCAGCTGGGTCTATCTCTTTCCATTAGGAATAAACAGCTCTGTAGAAGCTGTACCTAATAAACTTCTATCTAAATCTTACCGGCCTGAACTATGTCATGTGACCACCCATAGCCACCAAGAGAGGCTGGAAAATATTTAGACTAGGACAACTGTAGATCTGAAAAAAATTAAGATTCTGTTTGTAAGACTTAGATTCTAGACTTAAATGTTCTAGGGTTTTGGTGAATAGGTTATCCTCCTTTCTTACTCGTATGTTGCCTTCCATGTAGAGAGAGCTACACTAGAATAATATTTTTGGCTTCCCTGGATTCCCTATCCTTCTCCGTCCTTGGGGATAAGGAAGGGAACATAATTAGTACTTTTTTTTTTCTTCTCTTTATTTTGGGAGCAAGCTGCACACAGATAGTATGCATTCTTTTCTGTTCCTGCTTTGAGTTTTACAGGGACAGGCTATATACTCAGACCAGTGTCATCTCTGCCTGGATAAGTGGGTGTGTGTATGATTCTGAGGTTTGATATTAGGAAACCCACTTTTACATAGATAAAATTCATTCTCCAATTTTAGTTTTATCAGTAAAAAGTATTCTTTCATGTGCTACCTTTTTAATGTATTTCTGAATTAGCTTAGTAGTTGGGTGGGAGGTAGTTTCATGTGAATTAACAGGTTCTTGCTGTTGGAGCCACTTTGAGTGTGATTTGTTTTTATCACTTTCTAGCCTTAAATAGAACAAGTCTAATGTCATTATCATATGAAATTTTAAACATGCAACCTTGTGATTCTTGATCACAAAAGGTTTTGGTGTCATTAAATGAGTGTATTTACTGTAAAACTGGAAATACTTTAAAGTATTAAATACTTATATACCATGTGACTACTTGGTATATAAGTGTCCCAGCGTGCTTACTTTCTGCAAAATAAAAACCATTTTCCATAGAAACAGAGTTCATAATAAGCATGATAGCTGCTGATGAGAAAGTAATTTATAGACTTTAGAGTCTGTATCACAGATTCTGTGTCAGCCAAGATTTCAGTAGCAAGTAATAGAAAACTCAACTGAGACTGGCTTAAAAAACAAAGGGAATTTATTGGTTTACCTGGTTGAAAAATCCAGAGGTACTTATTGCTTCAGGTGAGAATTGATCCTGAATCATATATAACATGACTTGGAACCTAATTTCTTCCTTTCTATTTTTGTCACTAAGTGGATATTGACTCCATTTTGGGAATTCTCCAACTCATGATCCTAAATTGACTTTAGTAGCTCTGAGAGTTACACAAATGCACAATCATAAAACAGGATATTGGTGTTGTAGTAATGTCAGATAAGTGTCCTTAAAAGTCACTGAGATTGGACCATTTAGGACATTGCACTACATCATTATGAACAGGGGTGGTACTCTGCCTATCATGGCTCACCTCTAGGGCAAGAGAGGCATATTCAGTCCAAATTTCGAAGCTGAGAATGAAGGAGACATTCTCTCCCTTCCAAGAAAGAAGTGAAATAGGTGACAGAGGGCCAACAACAGATATTCATTACAGTTGATTCCAGAGTACTTTTTCCATTTTCCTCATTCAGAAGATTTTAAGTAACCCCCAAATTCACTTACTTTTAGTTTGTTACCTAACACATTTTTAGAGACTAGGCATGAATTAAAGATAAACAAGTAATTTTACCGTGTGGTATTGATGCTGGGGTTCTTATTCACAAAGCCGAAGAGTGAGCTTCATAAACACTCAAGGTAGGAGAGCAAGGTACAGGCTTTTATTTAGAAATAAAGTGAAAGGACAGAGCTCCTGGCTCATGCCAGGAGGGGACAAGAGAGTATGGGGTGGTGCGATGTCTAGGGGGTTTTATAGGCAGATGAGGATTTTTCGAGAACATGAAAAAAAGCTTAGGGGCATGGACTTATTAAGCGGTCCTAGAATATTTACAAATAACTTAACATAAGGAATTTCTTGCCTTGATTTCTCTTTGGGATACCGGCATCTTGGTCTAGGAGCATATCAAAAGGTGGCCTGCCTAGCCCCCAGGGTGGGCCGAGGTATTGTCTGTTTGCTGAAGAGTAAGTTAAAAATCTTATTTCTTAAAGTTCCTGGGTGTTAAAATACAATCTTATCTTTAAGGTAGAATCTTTCTTGCCTTTTAATATGTTGTTTACAGCTGGGTCTGCATGCTAAATTAGTTGCCCAGTTTGTAAAAACACCCCATCAATTCTGAAAGAGGAAAGACAGCACATAGGCCTGGACCTTTTAGCATGCTAAAGTGAATCTTACAAATGATTAGCATAATAAAAACATGGCTACTCTTCTTTATCTGAGGAACATTAACTGATCTTACTGAAAAATGACCCTAGAGCTTAATGTTTAATACAGAGTTTTGGTAGGGGATTTTCTTGCATGTAGTTACATTGCTCTGACTGCAAATATCCTGCCTTGCTTTTTCCAGAGGCCCTCACCCTACTCTGTCTAAGCCTATGGTCCCTGTCTCAATATTATTTTCTATCAGTTACTTTAAAAATTGCTAAGGACACTTTTCTACAAAAGACATAAAGTGCATAATTTATCTGGAGGAATTTGTATTAAAAAAACCTGTCCACTTTCAAAAGAAAGTAACTCCAGTGTCTAATGTGGTGACTAATCTTAACAGTTTCCAACATGCCTCTTAGTTGATATCCCTCTTTTAATGTGGTGTTTAAAAGAGAACATCATGTTTTAAATATTATCAAACTACAGTTTTGATATCAAAAACAGTTGAAATTTAACAGCCTTCCTTCATTAAGCTCAGCTCCACCAGTGACTTCCATCACATTCTGTCTCAGCTCATTTGGAGCCTAGACCCAGCAAGCATCACACTGTTTTTCTTTTTTCCCCCTGGCTGTAATATATCACTGGCAGAATGTAGAGGAGTGTTAGAGACAAGCTAGTAAGAAGCTAAGAGACCTTTACTGAACAGAGAATTACTTCAAGGAAAGAGCAGAATTATTTAAAAAGAGGATGTTTTATGGAGCACTATATGGGGTGCAATGTTATCTTCTTCACCTTCTCAGTAAACCTTCTGTCTTGCAAATGAATTTCAGCTCAGGCAAGTTCGCTATAGATTCACTGTGACCAAAGAAATTTATAGCAAAGGGTTCTTGGGGTGAAAAGGTTATACCCAACTTTATTTCCAGGTGGCAGGTCAGTCACTAAAACCCTGTTCACTTAGAGCGAGTCTGTGTTATCACTGCCGCTTTGGATGCACCAAGCCGATCTCTGCCTCCAGGCCCCAGCTGTCCTGCACAGATGTCCTCTGGGCCTCTCTGTACAGTCGTGCCGCACAGTCGTCCTGCATAGACATCCTCTGGGCCTCTCTGTACAGTCCTGCACAGTCGTCCCACACAGCCATCCCCTGGGCCTCTGTCCTCAGCGCTGCCACCACTCCAGCCTCTGCTCTGCTCTCCTGCAGCCTTACAGCCTCTGCTCCACTCTCCTACAGCCTTGCAGCCCCGCCACCCAATCGCACGCAGAGCACTGGGCGGAACTCTTTATATTAACACAATAATGGCTTATTACCTAAAGGTGTGGAAGCAGTAGCATAGCAACAGGCCAGTTACATCATCAGGTGGTTTAAGTTCAGTGAGGATCCTGGCCATAGGAACCCCACTTTACCCACACTCCACCCCTCCAGGATTCTCGCCTTACAATCTACACGCTTTCCATCTTCCGCAATGGTCCCTGTGCAAGAAAGCTGGAGCACTGTAACCAGATTCCACACAGCAACAGAGGCTAACAGCAACTCAGAGATAATAAAAATTAAGATACAGGTAACAAAAATTATAATAATCCTCAAGCCAGAGGATTCAGCTAGGTTCAAAGCCCCATGCAGATCAAGTCCAAAGCATGTCCATTCCAGCCATCATGTGGTCTCCGGTTCCCCCTTGGTCCCTCAGGGAAGATACCTTGACCTTCCCCTTAGTCAAACCGTGTTCCCCAATCATCTTCCTGTGTGGGTTTGAGTGAGGTTGGCTTGCTTTCCAGCAGGAAGTCTTGTAAATACACAGGCCAACTCGTGGCTCTGTCTCTGACCTCTGCCTCTTAGGTTCTAATGGCTGGAACTGCTGCTCTGGTTTCAGCTGTTGCCATAGCTCTAGTAAGATCCTATTTGACTTCCCATCTCATTTCCTTCCATCTGCTCCTGCCGTATTAAATCAACCCACATCTGGGTCCTCGTAACCTTCATGGGGCCCTGTAAATTCTTCTTGTGAGTAACAGGTCTTATCTCTTTCCAAATTCTCGTTGCTTCAGCCTCTCCTAAGTCTGCTACTGTACGTGTCACCCCGCCTATGGGATGCCCCAAGTGAGGGGAAAGAATGGCCATTAGAGACCCAACGAGGGATGTAGGAGCCATTTGAAGTACAATATTCCTCATCCCAGTAGTGAAAATCTCTTCATCTGGGCCATAATTCTCTGGACTATAGATGGCATTTCTCATGCCTAGCTCTCATAGCAGCTGTTGGAGTTCAGCATATGTCTGCCATCTAACAGGATAGGATGGTAGATCACCTGGATTGGGCCACACAGCACGAAGTGCAGACATGAGCCAATCAGGGAGGGAGTGACTCCCTGGGGTCTGATGTGTATTTTGTAATCGCTGCCTCAAGGCAGGCTGCACTGTCAGGGAGGACAGCTTTCCCATCTCTGACCCCGACAGAACAATTCCATGCACCCCAAAGTCCCACAGACGCAGGAGCCAAGCTGATATTGACTCCAAGAGCTTCTGCCTAAACCGGGAGCCCAAATCCACCAGCTTAGCCTGAGTATAGGGGCGGACCATAGAGTGCTCTATGACCTGAGGAGGGGGCTGCTCCTCTCCTTGGGAAATGTTCAGCTGCTAGGTCTTTATTTTCTTTGCAACCATGGGGCGTGCTTTCAATACAGGAGGCGCCAGTGCCTCTGGCATCACCCCTTCATCTTTCTCCAGCTCCTCCATTTCTGGAGCTGATGGCATCTTTCTCTCCCCTCCCCCGAGTGCCTCCTCTGCTACAACCTTTACCTTTTCTACTGTACCTCGCAGCAATGCTACCTCAGTCTTCAGAAGGTCTCTTACCTTCAGCTCAATGCTTGCAGCTGACATTCTCATACCGCCTCCGCCTGTGCTTCCCTCAGGAGTTTGTCTTTTTCCTTGATGGCCTCTTCCTCCTCCAGAACACCTGGCAGTGCTGCCGTCTCGTCTCCAATGGCTCTTTGCTGCTGGCACTCTCGTGCTGCCTCCTCTGGCATCAAATCCACCCCTTCCTCAGGGAATCCACAGAAGTTTGCAGCTCACGTTCTCGTGCCGCCTCTCACATCAATGCCATTTCCCTCCTCAGGGAATCCGCAGAAGTTTGCAGCTTGCATTCTCTTGCCACCATTTCTTGGGTCTCTTCTGTAGACCTTTTTAATACTGTGAGAAGCAGCCAACCCACAGTCCCTGCTGCCTCATGGGCACTCTGTTTCTCAAAGGATCTGCTTATTATACAAAGGGGCACCTCTCCAGCCTCAGGTGTCACCTCCACTTGCCTCCAGTCCTGGGGTGGGGCCCAGTCTTCTAGAAGGCAAGCCACCTCAGACCACATACCCATTGGGGGATAATCCACTGTATCCCCATTCACAGGGGCAGCCGGCTGAAGCACCCCTCCCATAAGGGCAGCTTGTCTTTTCCTTGGTCAACAATGAACCCTGCCAACTTTCACCAATTGTCTTGCAAATGAGTTTCAGCTCAGGCAAGTTCACTATAGATTCACTGTGACCAAAGAAATTTACAGCAAAGGGTTCTTGGGGTGAAAAGGTTATACCCAACTTTATTTCCAGGTGGCAGGTCAGTCACTGAAATCCCGTTCACTCAGAGAGAGTCTGTTTTATCACTGCTGCTTCAGATGCAGCAAGCTGGTCTCTGCCTCCGGGCCCCAGCCGTCCCGCACAGACATCCTCTGGGCTTCTCTGTACAGTCGTCCTGCACAGTCATCCCGCATAGATGTCCTCTGGGCCTCTCTGTACAGTCGTCCCACACAGCCATCCTCTGGGCCTCTGTCCTCGGTGCTGCCACCACTCCAGCCTCTGCTGTGCTCTCCTGCAGCCTTGCAGCCTCCGCTCCACTCTCCTACAGCCTTGCAGCCCCACCACCCAGTTGAGTGCAGAGCACTGGGCAGAACTCTTTATATTAACACAATAATGGCTTATTGCCTAAAGGTGTGGAAGCGGTAGCATAGCAACAGGCCAGTTACATCATCAGGTGGTTTAAGTTCAGTGAGGATCCTGGCCATAGGAGCCCCACTTTACCCACACCTTCCTTAAAATTTCTTCATGTTTTAATGCTTTTGTGGTGTAGATATATGGTTCTGGGCAGACTTTCTGAGACTGGGAATGGAATGAAACAGTAATACCACAATGAAACAAGAAATACACAAATAATTATGTATTTCAGCCACTATTGAAGACAATCTGCTAAAGATTTTGCTGTATAGCATTTTACTGTTCGTAACGAATTAATCAAGAGTATCTCTCAGAGTATACACTGCTTATGTAAATGGTGGGCTGATAAATGCCTAATTTGAAGCAATGCATATTGCTATAGATACTAAGGAACACTAGCACATCATGCTGGCATGCAGATGTTAGGTGCTCTTTTCTCTGTTTGAGATGAAACATTCTGCTAACTGGAAGATAAATCAGGTTTCTTTAATTGAGTCAGAGCTGAATGTGCAGATCATGCATACATAATTTGTGACAGTCCTTTAGCTTTGTACCAAGATATACAATATGGCATGTGTGTATTTATTGGCACATAAACATAGGGATTCTGTAGGAAAAGTTCTATAAGGACAAATACTAGTATAATGAAGGTTCCCACATTTAAATAAAATATAGTTTGCTTATTTTTTTTTGTCATAATAGATGCTCCAAACTGTACTGTATTGATTTGGCTATCATGAATTCTCTTCCAAGAAAAATCTTGTTTAGAAAGTGCTTTGTTTTGTACCTGTCACTCTCAAAAATAATGTGATTGAGTTGTATTCTCATGGAGATTGGTGACAGGCTACTTGACAGAACTGTAAAGAGTCTTCCTCTTCTGCTGTCAGGAATCAGCTTGTCTTTGACCCCTCCCTTCTCCCTATCTCAGCAGTGCAGTTTTCACCACATCTGTGAAAAAGTCACTTAAATTCTCAAATCACTCCTACAAATCAACAAAATTGCACAAAAAGATTCAGTAGCTGGGAGAGTAAAAGGTTGATATTCTCAAAACTCATACACTGAAGGTACATCTTTTTCTTGCTTACTTGAGAGTAGTATTTTGGGTAATTTGTGAATTTGCTTTTCAAGATAAAATATAAGAAAGGAAAACAAGTAGTATGAATTTTGCCTAATCCTTTTAAGTTTATATTGTAGATATACTGGGCAAACTGGACAAGTGACATTTATTTATATCATAGTGTAAAAAATACCTTGCTGATGTAGCTTTATTTACTTATCATTGAATATTTATTGAGTACCTACTGTATACCAGGTATTTGGAAATAAAGTGACCAAAACAATGATCCCTGCCTGCAAAACTTGAGGAAATGGTAAACATGACAAATGAAAAAATACCACAGTTAGAATGTGACAAGTGTTAATAAAATGTTTAAAAAAAGCAAAGCAGGCTAAGGGGGTGGGGGCTGGGAGCACAGGGGGTGGATATGGAGATTGAAGGATTAAATAGGGTGGCCAAGGTTGGCTTCCTTGAGAAAGTGAAATATGAGGGAAGAATCAAAGAAGGTCACCACTGATTAGAAGACTAAACGGTATCTCTACTTTTATCTGGAATTTCAACATTCCAGCCAGCGGGAGCTACCAGAGCAATGGTCCTAAGTGAGAACAGGAGGGAAACCAGCGCTGCTGGGTCTGAAAGTGCCAGGGATAGTAGAGCAGGAGGCCAGAGAGAACGGTGCCAGATGCCATAGTCCTTGTAAAAAATGGGGTGTTACTGAAGGGTTTCAAGCATATTAATAATACGATCTGATGTGCATTCTTGCTGCTGTGTCGAGACTGAGCTGCAGGGGGATAGAGTCGAAGCAGGAAGCCAGTTGGAAAGTTTTTGCTGTAATTCACACAAGAATGACGGTGACTTCATCAGGCTTGTAGTAGTGGAAGTAGGGAGAAGTGTTTGGATTTTAGATGTATTCTATAGGTAGATCTAACAGAATTTCCACATGGATTGGATGAGCAAATGGAAAGAAACAATTATCATTAACTGAGATGGAATATACTGCTTCTACTTCAACTCACTTATCTATATATCCCATATTTTAAAACACGGTATGATCCTTTTCCCCAATAAGGAAGTTCACACTTAAGGTGAAAATAAATTATACATAATGTTTATTTGCAGATAAACAGCATCTGTCTTTTATTATAGTACATACTTCTAGATGTGTTTGCTTCCTTTTATAGGAAGAGATTTCTCTTCTCTGAATAGCTGTAGTTGTAGGCACCAACCAAAAATCTAAAAGGTGTTTTTTTGGAGCAAATAGAAAAAGGAGGAAAGAATGTAATATGTGCATTAAATGAGTTCAATAAAAGAAATGTCATATTAAAATAATATAACTGTTTTGGGGGAGAATGGACTAAAACAACTTTCTGAGGGCTTTCACTGATCATTAGGGAAGGTAGTTGTTAGCTAAGCTTACTTATATATTTTTCCTCTGCTGTTTCTCCTCTTCTGTTCATTGTATTTCCTTATATTGTTTCAATGAATCTTTCTTTATTGTAGGATTGTTTTTAAGCCTGCCATAGACTCAGATGGAGCACCTTAAAGAAGGGAAATAAAACCACTACAGGTTTAAGTTATCTTCTAATATAGAATGGTTCCTAGTCTTTAAGTCTTTTTTCTGACATGGTATTTTTGAGAGGGGTAGTGGAAAGAGCAGAGTTGGCACAATGGGTTATTATAATGGAGCATCATTTGTGCACTATTTTCTGAAGATTTGAATATATAAATTTCATCTTTCAAATATAAGTTGAAAATACCATCATTAATAAAATAAAAATTAATTTACACTGGTATCTGATTCATAGAATCTTTTTGTTATTTTGTACTTAATAAAGGAGTCTATAGATTCTAAAATTAGAATTATTCTCATAAAAAAATCTAAAACCCCAGATGAGCTCATCATGAATTTGAATGCATGGGAAGTACTTACCCAGAAAAAAAAAACAAACCCAAAGCAAAATATGAAACATGTAAAAGTAAAGGGTTAAAAATTGGAAAATATCCTAAAAGAACAGTATAACTCTTGAAGGGTAGGGAGGGAGAAAAAGGAGACCCAGAAAGATTGGTAGAGTGTAAAGTTATTAGAAGGGATATGAATGAAAGTCTGAGATAGACAAATAAGAGGAACTGGCAACGAAGTTGGTAGTGGAGGAGGAACAGCAGCAGAGCGTGTGTGGCAGTTGGGAGAACACTGCCGGGAGATGGTAAAATTTAATTGGAAGGAAAAGAAGGCTTGTTACCATAGCATCAACTGTAATGTTGTTTCTGGAATCTTCTGGACTTATGAGCTTGGAAGAATCAAAATATTCTGTGGAATTTTTTTTCAGTTATGGACTGTGGGGTCCAAATGGTTGAATTTATTATTGGTTGACATTTCTATGAAAATGCGTTATCTCGAGCTTTTCTTGCGTTTCTGTTGGAATAAGTGTTGTTAGGAATCTCTGAAGGTAAAATTGCCTGTCCCTGCTACTCCTGCGCAATCTGAGATCTATACTTAATTCTAGGTGAGAATTCTATAGATGAATAGAACACAAATAGTCGAATGGTGCTACTACATGTTCCTAGGCCCTCACTTAAACTTGAAATTCGGGAGACCAAAAAAAAAAAGCACAGCACTTTGACATCTCTTTCCCCCTTTAAATGCTGACCTTAAGTTTATGTGGAATCACTTATATATAATTCTCAGAACTGTACTATTAACATATAGGTAATTGGCTGTGGGTAGAAAGGAATCGGTGGTGTTATTTTCTTTTCTATTTTTTTATGTTTTTGAATGACTGAATAGAGAGGCATTGAGAGGTTAAGAGTTAAAGTGAGCAAAGCTTGATTTAAACTAAGTGTAACCAATTTCTTAGTTCATGGAACACATTATTTTTTTATTAAATTTCTATAGAAACTGTTATTTCCTGTCCTATTACACCTTTGGGGGAGCATTCTCCTTTCCATAAAGATTGAGAAACTTCTTATAGAATAAATGAAAAGAAATTACAGAGTAGACCTCTTAAACTATCACCATCTTTTGTTACCATTATACATTTGATAGTGAAAGCAGTGCAGTAGACTTATTAATAACAAACAATGAATTCTGTTGTTTTAGAAGTACTGTAATTCATTTAAGAGGATGTGGTTTACAAACTTCTGAATCTGTCTGTTTTAAGTATTGTGTCCAGAAATGCCTTAGATGTAGGATGCATTTGGTGTTCTGTATTGTGAGGCACTAATCAGCTAAGTATGATAATCCTCCTAACAGCGTACATTCTTACTTGACCTGGAGCTATATACAGCCGCATAGTAACAGCATTAAAGAATAACCTGTTTCTTAACAGGCCATTACTACAAGATTTTATGACTCCATCTGTGAATGAGTGTTGTTTAATGTGTAAATTTTTAATAACTGAGTTTTGAAAAAAATGATTATAAGTAGGTAGAGACTTTCAAATCCTTTGATTAAGGATGGATCCCTGTGATTCTGCCAGAGCTACAAGGATTAAATGAAAGCACTGCCTGGCACAGTGTTGATGTATTTTTGTCAACATGATGCTTCATTTTCGACAGATGTGCATTGGTTAAACAAAAGGTAAAACTATAATAATGTGTTAAATATTGTGATATGTAAAAAAAGATTGATTAAAAAATTTTTTTATGAATATTGATTTGTTACAGGAATTATAGGAATGAAACATAACTTTCATGTTTTATAAGATTGGATACTTCTGTTAAATCCTTTATTTAATGTGTCTTAGCAGCTTCAGATTTCAGAATTTGATTGCAATGTTATGTTTAAACTATTTGGTTAGTGTTGTGTAATTGAATTAATAAAGTATCATTTAAATTTATTTAACAATATCTATGCTTTATAAATATTTTTACAAGGTGGAGTAAAATAATACTTTTTTCAGATTAGTGATTCTTTAAATGTTTCTGTTTTTTAATAAAAATGAGTTATTTAATGATCTCTACTAGTAAGGATTATGAGTAATGTTTTCATATAGGAAGTGCTTAATTTTAATGACATAATATTAATTTACAGAAATTTGTAATCCTCCAATTCTTTACTTTCAATGTCATTATGATTCTTAAGAATTAAATAGGTCCTAAGAGTTAAAAGTATAAGAATATTAAAATTTAAGTTTCTCTGTGACCTCCACTGTCCTTATGAATGTTTTCAAATGTTTAGTGGAATATATTTTCAAAGACTTGATTATTTTATAGTATATATAGCTCAGTATTGTATGTAGTATAACACAAACCACATAGAATGGTAAATATCATGTCTTAAAATAGATACTGTGGTAAAGACACAATGAATTAATAATATACAGTATGTAAATTGAGACTGCCTTTGGGAAATTGTTGAAAGTGACTTTAATTGGGAAAGAATCTTTTTATTTGAAGATTTCCTATCAGTCAGTCTGATTTTTAGACTTGGAATTTTAAAGAGACTAATTGGTAGAGTTTCTTGCTGAAACTATTATGCCTAATCAGAATGACATTTATAATGGAGTATCAAGGAATATATAGCTGGAATATTTAGAAATAGATTGAATAGTCAATATGACAAAAAATTATAAGCAATGAACAGAAATGCTGACTGAAGTAGATTTAGGATATTTATCTTTATGTGATTTTCTATAAACTGGTTCCAGTTAAGACCAATATAATATGGTGAAAGAGAAAATAATTCTAACAACCTAGGTTTCAAAAGAGAGAATTAAGATGAAATGGTTATTAGGTAAATACAAAGTGTACTAAATATGTACTGGTAGTGCTATAGCTTAAATAGGGATTGGTTGATACATAGGAATGAAAAGTAAGGCCCTGTATGATGTCACAAATACATTTTCTTCTAAAGATAGGCATAATTTCGGATTCTGTCTCTTAATTTCTCATAGTCTTTGAAGGAAGGATTGAGCTAAATAAAACATTTCAGATGAATTGTTCCATTCTTCTGACTTATACCTTCTACATTTAATACTAAGTGCTTTATGATTGTTTAGAGAAGTGTACAAATTATCATTATATCCTTTTACCTATTAAATGCTTTCCATCTGATAGTAATAAATGCTAAGGCTTGCTCATTATAAAGGCCAGTGGCGAAGACAGAGATTAGAGATGTAGTACTTAAATTTTCTTCAGTTCCTGAAGAAATGTAGTGTTAAAGAAATACAGGAGTTTTAATTTGAAGAAATATTTATACAATAATTCATGACATAGTTGCTAAAATTTTGACAGAATGTTTTAGTACTTTGCAGTATTATAGCAGATTCTTCATTGTTTGTTGAGTGTATTCTTGGAATAAAATCTTGCCTTGCTTCTAGCATAGCTTTAATATGCTATAAGGTACTTTATCTTAAAAGTGTATTTTACAAAACTTAGTTCCATGTTAAGTAATAGTGACAATAGTCATTCCGATTTCAGCAGTCATAACCACTGTCCTATTTTTACTTAAATCCAGTAGAAATCAGCATCTACAGTATGAATCACATGTTTCAGGCAAATTTTATAATTGTTAGAATCAAGTGGTTGCTGGATTTAATATTGAATTTAATTTTTCTAAGTAATGGTTTGTAAGCACTTAGATGGCTTGCTAAGGACTAATTAATAATAGATTTTCTTTGGAACTGAATTCTAAAATAAATATTCTTATCTATGAATAAAATAGAACATATTACCTGTGTTATAAAGGCTCACTATCTTCACTTTATACCCAACTTGCATAAATTTATGATAATTCCCAAGGAATGAAGTGTTTCTTTTCCCCCACCTCTGTCCTATAATACCCAATGTGATATTAAATATATTACTAGAAAACCCTAATGTGCAAAGAAGTTCTGTTCTAAATGTTCAGTTGTAAAGTGATTTTCACTCAAAATGCATTTTGCTGAAGAGGTCATTTTATAAATGATAGTTGGATTTTTGAAGCCCAATAAAAGCCAAATTAACATATAATAGAGCTAAATCACACTGCTAGTAAAAAGGAACTGCTATTTCCTTTCTTTTGAGAGGGAGGGGTAATACAGTTTTCATTTAAAAAATCACATTTTACTTCCTTTTTTATGTTTCTAAAATTCAATACGTATATATTTCCTACTCAGTCACACAAAATTTTAGGGAAGTTAGAATTTGTTTAATTAATATCTAAATGAAATTTTAAAATTTGTTTTTTTATGTACCACATTAATCTGAGAAACACTAGACTCTTACTATTGTAATAGTATCAATCTCTTGATCTTATGGGTTTATTCATACTGTTATTTTTTAGAAACAAATATATTTATTAAGTTGAAAACAATTATTATATCATTTTAATGTACTAAAGTATATTTAAATTCCTAACATAAAGTCTGCATCTTCCATGGAGGTTGGATTGTCAGTTTGAGAAATAACTGATTTAATTGCTTATCCTTTGGAGTTCCCTAGAGAAATTCTTATTTCTCTCAGTACTTTTTTTCTTTTAGTGCAGTAAGTTAGATATTAGTAGCCAAGTAATGAGATGTGAGTATGTTGCAAATTGGCACCAGTTAATTACATCTTGACAGGAGTATCCTTATTGTTTTTTTGCTATGCTTGAAGCTTTTATTTAGGCATATCAACTTGATGAAATTATGGTATCAAGATTATAAGATTATAGTCCCTAAGAAATGGAAGATTTATTCAGAATCTTAAAATCAAGATTCATCTCTTAATCATTTCTATATTCCTAGTCTGTATTACAGTGGCATTTAGTTCTTACCATTTATATTTGTTAAAATAATATATGAGTTAATGCATGTAATCTACATCTATGACTTTAAAGCACACACACTGAAAGATTAAATAGCTATATAGTTTCAAATAATTGTTTAATAGCAAAAGTTAATAGGACTAAGATACCCAGATCCCTTAATCCTAGTTGGTCATTTCGTGATAATTTGCTACCATGCTAGAGTAATTTTTTAAGTCATATGCATTAAAATAATGAAATGAATTATACATAACAAACACACATATATAGGATGTCATGTAGGCCAATACTATGAAATTTATTTTGAGTGCTCTGGTTTTGATTGTATGTTTTAAAGTGTAGGAGTCTGGTTTTATGTAACAATTGCAGACTAAAAGATTTATAATTAAGTCCTAGATGGTTTATACATAGATGTAAGAATGTAAAGGTAAAAAAAAATTTTATCCAATTGCTTAACCATAAAACTTTGAGGGGAATAGACCAGTTCTTTCATTTACTGCAGTACTTTTTCCTTTCTGGTTCTAGGTTAGTCTAGCAATGCTTGTGTGAGATTTGAAAGGTAGAAAAGTCACAGAAGCCATCATTGTCAAGCAACACTTGTTGGCAGACAGATGGGCAATGTGAGTCTTAGTGGCTCCTTGGCAAGATGCTGCTAACTGACCACCCTAATGCTGTAGGCCGTGAGATAATTGGTGGCAAATTCTCAAAGACTTGAGATTCATAGCAGCTTCCTAATGACCATTTTGAGAACCTTTGTCTTTGGTTATTCAGGCTAAGAAAGGCAGCATTAATTCTTACGTCTCTGGCCTTCATTCCTTAGCTGGTTCAACAGTTTTGTAGCTTCTGATTCCTGTACTAAAACCCTTACTTCTGGAAAACCTAGAGTGACTTCTGTTTTCGTTAATTAACCCTAATAGATACATTGGCAGATTGTATTCCAGATATGGGGGAAAGGGATTCAGTGACACAGGGGAGATAGAAGAGAATGACAGGGTGCTGGGTTGGGTCATCCCACATGTATCCTTTCTCTGCTCTTGCTTTTGGACCAAAAAAAACTATTGTCTAACAAATTCCAAGTGTACTGTCTAATCCTTGTCATCTTTAACTTCAGCTGACCCTTCTTTTTTATTATCTGTTCATATATCCTGGCAAAATCCCCTAACATTTATTCTAAACCTTTTCTGTCATCTTGAGGATTCCAGTCTCATTGCTTCTCATGGCTGGTAGTTGACATTATCTGAGTTTGTGACTGAGAAGAGGGGAGCGTGAATATTTTGTTGGCAGAGTACTATGTGTGATTGCAAGGTTAACCAGGTTATACCAGTGTTAGAGGGGCAGGTTGAAAACTTAATACAATCTATTTTTCTGAGGCTGTAAGTAAATATGAGGGCTCAGGTATGAAGACAGAGGAGACATGTCATCAAGTTGGCCTAATATTAATGAAGGTGGAATAAAAGTAGCAGTCATTTACCTTATTTTAAAAAATTGAGAAGAAAAAAAAAGTAGCAGTCATTTCTTTTTGCAATGAATTTTTGTTGGTATTTATTTTAATTGGTTATCTCCAGTTAGAGCAGTAAAGGAGGATTAGAGATATGATAAGGTGAAGATTAGATGAACCAGTACTAGGAGTGATCTAGAGAGCTGATGAATGAAAAGTGATTTTTAAGAACCAACACGTAGTATTAGAAAGTACTCAACTCTTGAGCAAGTTGGTTTGCCTTCATTATGTTTTGTAGTAATTTTCACATCAACAAGTTAGGAATAAAGAGAACAGAAGGTGGAATTTTTCTAAGCTTCTGTATAACAGTTGGTAAAAACTGACATGTATTGAGCCAAGCAAAGAAATTAGAATAAAGTCTATTTTTGCAGCAGCAGAATATGATGTCCATAATCTGATTTCAGGGCATAAGTATATTTTATATGTAGTATGTCAGGCATCTAATAACCATATCAAAATACCTTTTAAATTTCCTATTTGAATGGAATAAAGTGTATCAGTAAAACTTTTGTTACGGCATAACTTTAACATTTTAAAATAGTAGCAGAACTATTTTAATTTATCCATCAACCTGCTAGTGAATCAATAAAATGTAAAATAGTTTAAATGTTGCTGTTCTCATCATTCTTTTTTTTTTTTGGTTACCTAGGAAAAGAAGTCCATCAGTGTCCAGAGATCAGAATAGAAGATACGACCAAAGGGAAGAAAGAGAGGAATATTCACAGTATGCTACTTCAGATAGCGCAATGCCTAGATCTCCATCAGATTATGCTGATAGGAGGTCTCAACATGAACCTCAGTTTTATGAAGAGTCTGACCATATGAATTATAGGGACTCCAACAGGAGAAGTCATAGGCATTCCAAAGAATATATTGTAGACGATGAGGATGTGGATAGCAGAGATGAATATGAAAGACAAAGGATTGAGGAGGAATACCAGACACGCTACCGGAGTGATCCAAATTTGGCCCGCTATCCAGTAAAGCCACAGCCCTATGAAGAACAAATGCGGATTCATGCTGAAGTGTCCCGAGCAAGGCATGAGAGAAGGCATAGTGATGTTTCCTTGGCAAATGCTGAACTGGAAGATTCCAGGATTTCTATGCTAAGGATGGAACGACCATCAAGACAGAGATCTATATCTGAACGTAGAGCTGCCATGGAAAATCAGAGATCTTATTCAATGGAAAGAACTCGAGAGGCTCAGGGACCAAGTTCTTATCCACAAAGGACCACAAACCATAGTCCTCCTACCCCGCGGAGGAGTCCAATACCCATTGATAGACCAGACATGAGGCGAACTGACTCACTAAGGAAACAACACCACTTAGATCCTAGCTCAGCTGTAAGGAAAACAAAAAGGGAAAAAATGGAGACAATGTTAAGAAATGATTCTCTCAGCTCTGACCAGTCAGAGTCAGTGAGACCTCCACCACCAAAGCCTCATAAATCAAAGAAAGGAGGTAAAATGCGCCAGGTTTCATTGAGCAGTTCAGAGGAGGAATTAGCTTCCACACCTGAATATACAAGTTGTGATGATGTTGAGATTGAAAGTGAGAGTGTAAGTGAAAAAGGTAAGCACTATATTCTATTACACTTTTCCCTGTAGTTGATTAGATATGGGTTTTCTTTTTAGGTTGGACTTCTGAGTAAACATTTAATAGATTTATTTTTAGTTTTTTTTAGTGGTACTGGTTACATGAAGAAAATTTCAAGTTTTAAAAAGTGAATATATTGTTGTTCATGTAGAAGAAAGTCTATCTAAAATTGTTTTTGCTTTTTTTCTGAAAATTCTCTTGCATCACTTGATGGCATATTTAAAGAATACCTATTAAGTATAGTTGTAAAAATAACATGTAGTTTTTGTGTTTCCTTTTAAAAGTAATAATATGTTTACTAACGAACATCTGAAAAATTCTTAAAGGTATAAAGAATGAAATACAAACTATTCATAATCCTTTCCCTCAAATATCCCCATCTATAACCATTGCTAAACTAACATTTTGTTGTATTTTCTTCCCTTTATCCTATGCATGTATATTTCATATGTTTATAAAATTAGTATCATACTATGTATAATTTTGTATTCTAATTTTTTTCAATTGATATCATATCATGAGCTTTTTCCCAAGCCCTTAGCCATTCTTCGGAAGTATGTTTTAAGAGGCTGCACTTACATTCTATCAGACGGATGTACCATAAACTATAAAGTTCCTTTATTTAGGGACATTGTAGTTGCTTCCAGTTGCTAATATAAATAATATTATAATGGTTATCTTCATTTATATTTTTTGCTTATATTTCTTGAGTATTCCACAAATACATGTTTGTGCTTTGATTCTTTTAAGCTTTTAATTCAGATTACCAACCTGCTTTCCAGAAGGCTTATAACACTCTTCTCCTGTGAGATGTGCTCCAGCTTTCAGTCTCCATGAGCTAGGTCTTTGCATTGAACACACCACAAAAAAAATGCTGTCTCTTGTCTTCTTAACTTGAATTTGATCATGAAGCTGAGTGTTTTGTATGTTTTTTGGTGTTTGATATCTTCTACGAATTAACTTCATTCTTTTTATTTCTTCTGTGCATTACTACCCATAATATTGGGTATTAATTAGTTTTTCTTTTATTGATTTGTGAGAACTTTTTATATGGTTAGGATTTTACCCACTTAACTGTCACCCATTCCAACTGTATTTCCCATTTTGGTGTTTATCTACTGATTTTCTTTGGTCATTTGGAAATACTGAATTTAATATAGCTAAGTCTTTGCATTTTTCTTGATTTTTTTTCTATTTCCTTTTATCCTTAGAAGCTCTTTACTGATTCCCAAATCAATTAAATATTTAACTATATATTTTCTCATGTTTTTAGTCCAACATTATTTTTAACCTTTAACTTTTTACTTTTAACTTTAACCTTTAATTTTAACTTAATTTTTCTGTAATTTATTTTGGTGTATGCCAAAACACCAGATAGGTAAGTATTTAATATCAATCCCTTGGACTAGCCCTTGCCCCACACAATTTTTTGTCACCATTTGATTGATGAATTATCAGGAGTGAATTATGAATTATCAAATTATAATTTGAAGAATCGACAGGAATCAATAAAGGAATCAAGAAGGATGCTAGATATGGAATTAATATAGAATCATTTTATACTGTACTAAAAATAATCAGAAAGTTTAAATGAAAGGCACTTCCTATTCTGAATCAAAAACATAAAGTGAGATTTAAAAATAACTAAAAGAAATGAGGGGGGCCTACATGAAGAAAGCTACCAAATTTACTGAGTAATATAAAGGAAGAAGTGAGTAGAGATTCATTTTATGTTCCTATTTGGGAAGGTTAATACTATATTAATATATATCAAATTAAAAAGACATGAAAAAATATTTTTATTTGATATATTTTAATCTTAATATTATAATGCAACATTTTCTTTCACTTTAATTGCCTAGTCATGTTGGTCATTGCAGATGTCTTTTGTTTGTAAAATCTGGAGAGACTGGGCTAATAAAAGCAAAAATATGTGTGTATGGCAGTCTCATAAGCTGTAAATTGTGAAATGTTTGATGAGTTATTAGACTCTTAAAAGTAGCACAGCATCCTGCTTCCTTTTGCTTGTTTTTGGGATACAGTGAATGGAAGCGTGAAGGTGGTGCCCTTTGGACAACTGACCTGGAATAGGAAGAAGGGAAGGTAGACTGCAAGCCTCCAGGTAGAAGCAGGAGTCTTAAAGTATTAAAAATAAACCCTAAAGAAGTCAACTTTATTTATGTCTAAGTTTTGGTATATCAAAGTAAAATTTATACCCTTGCATCATCTCAAGTTTCATGAAATTTTAAATATTTAATCTATTGCATATGTTTATAAAGAAAATAGGCTATTGACATAGACAATATATATTAGAAATTTGAGGAAATACTAATTTATGGTATTTGAGACCAATTAAACATGTAAGGAATTCTGAACCAAGACTGAAAAATTTTTAGAATAAACTGTAATGATGGAAATATTTTTAAATTTTTCAGTTAGCTATTTTATTACTAAGACTTTCACAAATAAGATTTTTTAAAAGTCAAAGATTACTTTCTTGTATTTTTATTCCGTCTATTGGTAAAATAATTTTTTGCTAAATAAATATTCCAATTGTAACATGAATCTTAGAGCACCACTAGGGAATAACACTAATTCAATTGCATCAAAATTACATGGATAAAATTAATACACTGCTGTATTAGGCAATATTATGAAATTATCTCATCATGTCTTTTCCAAAAATAGAATACTTTTCATCAGATGACAAGTTAAGTTGCAAATACACGTTATAAGCTGATTTCAGACTTAAAGTGAAATGACATAAATGTGAGCAAATTAAGAAGCTACAGTAACTCAAAGTTAATTTGTAAAGTGTGTAGCCAGAAGGTATGTTTACAAATGGGAATAAAGGAGAAATTTTTGTTTCTTGACAAACTGCAGCATATAAAATGTTTAAGACGGTAATTCCTTTCTTTGACAAAATATTTCCTTGTTATTTATGGATGAAACACTATGTTAACCATTTGCTTAAAGAAAAAGAATTGTTTTTAACTTAGCACCCAAGATATCAAAGAAAAAATTTAACAGATTTCAGTTTGTGGGATATTTGAGAGGGTTCTTAGCTATTTGAATGAAAAATTAAAAGCAAAATTAAATTGTAGACTAGTCACTGAAGTTAGTTTGGAATATAGAAAATGTAAACTTTTAACTTAAAATGAAGTTCAGTTGAATTAGAATTCAGTAGATGTTGCCTAGATGTTGATATTTAGTACATTAAAAAAATTAATGATGAAATTTGTTCAGTAGATAGACAAATATAAAACTTTGTGAAAAACATATTATTATTATTTGATAAAGAGGCATATCAAAGCAAATATCTTAATGGTGTTAAAATTTCTGTATAAGCCAATATATTTGAGTTAGAAAAGCATTGAAATAACCAAAAAGTTGGGTCTAAGACTAATTCAGTATTTCAAGAAAGATATAGTAGATTCATTCATTCATTCTTTAATTCATTCAACTAAAATATATTAAATGTCATAATCTATAGTACCAGAGTATGAAGTGATATATGAAAGCATTTTGAATCACACTAGAATTGCAGCTTTGTGGCACATGAGTTAAGAACTTGTGCTATCAATTTAACTGCACTTATGCTAGCTAACACATCCAAGAAAATTGCACATGGGATGGGCTTTTTTTTTTTGTTAGCTTATGCTGGATGCTCTCTCTTTTCCTTTCTCGGATATAATCATGAGAAGGGCTTTTTGAGGAAACATTTGGAGTGTGGGGAGGTATGATTCAGAGCAGGAGGGCAGCCCAAATTACTGACATATATAACCGCATTCTTCCAGGAACTGCTTATCTGCCTTTTGTGTAGAGTTTAGCTTAAGAACTCTTTTTTCAGGAGCAAATAAAGTGAGCCTGACATAGTAAAAGTTCAAGCAAGGACTCCTATAGAACAAGACTGATGTTAATTCTTTTAACGGAGGACCTAATGAAATATAAATATTTAATTTTATAGGAATCTAAAATGCTCATACCTTTTGTCCAAATCTTGAAATATAGCATTACATTTATTAATCTGTGGAATGAACTGTTGAATAAAATAGTAGGATCTATGAAAACCATGAACTTTAATGAATAACAAGTTACACTATGTGTAAGATGAACATCAAAAAAAGAAATTAGGCAAAAGAGAATAAAAGGATGTTAAAATTCTGGACTAAGAATAAATGAGTATGAATGAAATACTTTGCAGTTTCTTTAAACCAAATGCAGTTTAGGTATGATTATACTTTACCGAACGGTGCACATATTCAGAAGTGTGTGTGTATTCACATGCAATGTTGAAAGAGTCAGCATATTGAGTTTAAAATTTTATTCTTACAGGTGATTGTATAGGTCACTCTAGTTCACTTTGGGAATTTCTTGAAGGAAAATTTACTTCCCATGGGACGGACCTTTGCTTTGTAATTAAGGATACCCATGGTTTGATTAACATAGAATTTGTGTGTTATAACCTTTTCTTGAGGGAATAGAATGGGACAACTCTCCAAATTTTGGTGATGAAACAGGAAATATGTGCTTCTAATTTGAACTTTCAATGCATTTTTCCAAAGAAATAATGTTATAAGTTACAACAAATTATACCTTTTTATTCATTTGATTCTACAAATTTAAGCAATCTGTTCTAGCCACTAAGCTTGGATGTAAAAGATATGTAAAAGACAAATGTCTCCATTTCATTGCTTTGTTTTCTTTTTTTAATTTGGGAAATTTTTAAATTTCGTCTTCATTTTGGAGGATAATTTCTTTGGATGTAGAATTCTTGGTTGACTTTCCCACCCCTATATCCCCTTTCAGCACTTGGTATATGTTATTCTATTGTTTTTCTAGAGATAAGAGTTTGATCTCTTGCTGTTTTCAGTATATTCTCTTTGTCTTTGGATTTCAGCAGTTTGACTGTTAATGTCCCTAGGCTTAGGTTTCCTGTGTATATCCTACTTGGGAATCATTGAGCTTTGTGTATCTGTAGATTGTTTTTCCTTAAATTTGGGGAGTTTTCAGCCATTATTTCTTCTGCCTCCTTTTTCTCCCAAGAGTCCCATTACATGTATTTTAATGTGCTTGATATTTTCCACATATATCTGAGGTTCTTTTCTTTTTCTTTCTTTCTTTCTTTTTTTTTCAGAATTTTTTCTCTCTGTTCTTCAGAGTGGATAATTTCTGTTGCTGTCTCGTAGGGTATGCTGATTGTTTTATCTACCATCTCAAATCTGCTGTTGAGTCCATATAGTGAATATTTTATTTTGGCTATTGTATTTTTCAAGTCTAGAATTGTCATTTCTTTCCTTTTATAGTTTTATTTCTCCACTGAGATTATTGAGACATTGCTCATATTTTCCTGTAATTCTTTGACATGGTTATTTCATTTTTGATCATATTTACCATAGCTGCTTTAAGATCTTTATAATAGCTGCCAAATCAACCATATGGTTCACCCAAAGTAGTTTCTTTGACTGCTTCTTTTCCTGGGTATG
This sequence comes from Smutsia gigantea, assembly GCA_032199065.1. Taxonomy (NCBI): domain Eukaryota; kingdom Metazoa; phylum Chordata; class Mammalia; order Pholidota; family Manidae; genus Smutsia; species Smutsia gigantea. Next base: position 229,802 of record JAVSCE010015254.1, read on the forward strand.
GGTCCCATTTTCTTCTTTCTTTGCATGTCTCATTATTTTTGGTTAAAAACTGGATGTTTTAGATGATGTATTATAATAGCACTTCTTATTTATTTTCCTGAGGATTGCCTTGTCTTTCTTTTCTTTTCTCTTTCCTTCTCTCTTTTCTGTAACTTTCCTGGACTTAAAGTGTGGAATCTGTCCCTGCTGTAGTGTATGTCCACTGATATCTCATTTCAGTTTGTTTTATTCATATATATATATATATATCCACCTTTCTATGGGCATTCCTCTGTCTGCATAGCCTAAACGTTAGCCAAAGAATTGGGCAGAAGTTGTGCTCGAGTATTTTGAACTTGTAAGGCTTCTTCTACCTTCTGTCAGTCAATTTGTGTATAGTATGAGGACACTGAAAGTTCAGCCAGTTCTCAAATGACCCTATGGTTTTGCTTTCTACTAGGCTCTCTTGGGATCTCCCCTGAACATAGTAGTTTCCTAGTTAGCCAGATATGTGTCAAGAGTTCATCCAGCCTTTTCTGTGGCTGTCATTTCCAAGGCTTCCCTATCAAATTTCTGGTTAGTCTACCATTTGCTCTATCTGCAATCTTAGGCTAGCAAAACTGTTTTCTTTTTGTTTACTATTGAGTTTGCCACTTTTAGCTGATAAAGCCAGGGATCTTCACCACCCCCTCCTGAAATCAAATAGCAAAGGTGCTGGTAGCAGAGCTGCTGGTTTTCCCAGCCAGCCCCACATTGCTAAAACTATTGATCCTTTCTGTAAATCCCTTCCCTTGTATTTACTGTAGCAGAAGGGGCCTGTGGGAGCAACCCAGGTAAGAAGGTAACAACAGACTTTTGTTGTTACTATTTGAACCTCTCTCAGTTTTTCTCAGATTTTATGTGCCATTGTTTGATTTCCACAGTCATGCAACTATTGTTTTTGACAATTTCATCCAGACTTGCACTTGGTTTTGTGAAGAAAACTAGTTCACACATGATATCACTAAGCCAGAAGTCCTCCTTTCTCATGATTTTGTGAGTGTGGAACTCAGGCAGGGTTTAGCTGAGTAATTTTTTTTATTCTATTTTGTATAAACCATGTATTGAGAGACAAGCTGTATTAACTAATCATTCCTAATGCTTGAAAATTAGAAGGGGTAGTTTAGGTGTTTTCTGTTTAATATTAGACTACCTTGAGAACTACAGAGAAAGATATGTTATTATATTTAAATTTTAAATTTAGATGTGAATTTCTCCATGATGCAAGGAATTTCATACCAGTCATCATTTTAGTTATATTAAGTAAATAATTGAAGTATATGTGTCACCTTGTATGTTTGAACTTACGTATTATTTCTTAATAATTTCCTTGACTGCATTAGCTGTTGAAAAACTTTAAAATCTATTCAGCAAAAAGCTCAACATAATCTATTTAGTTCTATGAATTATAGCTGTTACAGCCCATTAAAATTCACTATTATCTTATAAAAATATATTGATATAGTAAACCATACTTAACATTTTATTTTTTTATATAAGGTTACTAGATTTTATTCTATTCTGTAATGCTTTCTAGTAGTTAAAAATTTTATAGATATGATTTTGAAAATATTTGTAAAAGTGAAGACCTAAATCAAATGATTAATATTCAAATTGTAAATCCCTAGGAAAGATTAGCAGAAGAGAAAGGAAAATTAGAATTAGTCATTGATGCAAACAGTTATTAAAGATAAATAACTGTTAGGTTTCAGATATGATAAGAATCTAGTTTAACTGACAGAACATACAATGATGCTGAATGACAATGAATTCTGTTTAACCATTAGTGAAACAGAGCATTGTAATACCAATATTCTCTCAAACCCCACTTTTGAATTCTGTTTAATACAATTTAATTTAATTCAGGAAAGCAAAAAAAATATTGCATGCTTATTGTGTGCTTGATGCTGTGCTAAGTGCTTTGTGTTAAAATAAATATAGCATGACCCTTGGGAGATAAACATGTAAGCAAACGAGCAATACAATATGATAGATATGAAAGTAGTTAAATCCAACACATAGAAGTAATTCAGAGAAGGTAGAGGTAGTCTACCTTGACTCATCAGGGAGAACTTTACAGAGAAGTTGTTGTGTACATTGGATTGTGAAGGCTTAATGTAATTTCTCAGGTGAACAAGGCAGGTACGGTATGGGGATAGGTGGTCATTTTACACAGTGGAATATAAGCATTGTGTCAGTAGGAGCAACTTCTGTGGGGTACTTTTTATTTGTCAGATATTGCTTGGCATTGAGGGGAGCACATTCAAAGATTCCTTTCCTTAATAAAATTATAAATTTATAAATCAGTTTGAGAAATTTTTGAAATGAGTTTTTTTAAGTTGAATATTGAAACATTTTGCATTTTGATAAATTTCTTATATATATATTTTTTCTTCTCTTTTCTTTCCTTTGCTTTTTTTATTAACTCAGTGAAATCACTTTTCTAAAACAGTGAGTGGCTGGTTTAGGAGTGTACTCTGGATTAAATCCTCAGTTCCTTAGGCATTTTTGTTTTGTTTTTAATTTTTTTGTATCTTATTTACCACATTTCTAAATATGTTATAATAATAGCATCTACTCCATATGGTTGTTTTGAAGATTAAATGGGTTAATGTATATATTTTAACAACAATAATGCCATACTAAAAATACTCTTCCAAAATTTGTTTTTCTGGCTTAGTAATGTAGTTTATTTATTTGACCTGTCTGATTTTTTGTAAAAACTTCCCGATAATATGTATTTGACGTAAAGTTTCCCAAACAATTCCTATTATGAACAATGCTGAAATTATTATTTTAACTTAGTTCAATATTCTGTACTTCAAGTTCTGATTACTTATACAGTTAGAGCCAACAAGCAGTTTATAGATTTTATGAAACACTATACATACAGAGGACATTTAATTAATAGTTAATACTGTACTTGAATTTTAACTATAAATTTAAGGTTTAGAATATAATTTCTTTTTCCAACAAATAGATAACTACTATTTCAATTTTATTTATTTGGATGTGTTTGGAGGAGTTAAATACATGGTGTTTGGAATGCAAAAAAAAAAGAGAAAGAAAGAAAAAGAAATTTATATGCTATTGAGTTAGTGTAGTTGATAGGTTTATTGATTATCCTTTTTTTATAGAAAGGCAGTATCGTATAATAGAAAAAGCAATATATTGAAAAATACACACATCAGATTCTATTCTTGGCTCTGCTAGACACTGTAATCTTAAGGTTAGTTAATTTTCTGAGCTTCAATTTCCTCTCAAAAATGAGGAAAATAGACTAATTTGATATTTTAAAACCTGTGCTCAATGAAACACCAGATATCTGTGGTAATGTTTTGGGAACAGCTTAAGAGGGTACAAGGGCATATGTATAAGGTTGAGCATCTGAGTTTTCTACTTGTTTCAACCAAACTTTTCTCTTAACCAATTTTATATTTGGGGGTTCCATTAGGAAAGAGGCTCCATAGTATAGAGAAGTGTGAAATGACCAGACTTGATATGTTAATTTATTCAGTTAATATTTAAATTCCAGGCACTACTCTGTGTGCCAAAGACTATAACAGTTAAAAAGATAAAACAAAAACCCAGACAAATTAAAGGGGCAGGGGAGGCCAGATCATGTAGGGCTTAGTAAGTCACTGCACAAATTTAGGTTTTTTTCTCTCAGTGAGATGAGGAGCCATTGGGGAGTTTTGAATAATGAAATCACTTGATCTAATTTACCTTTTGAGGATAATTCTTGATGCTATATTGAAAATAGAATTAATAGGAGAGGGCTCTCTTGTCCCCTCGTGGCGTGAGCCAGGAGCTCTGGTCCTTTCACTTTATTTCTAAATAAAAGCCTGTACCTTGCTCTCCTAAAAAAAAAAAAGAATTAATAGGAGCAAAGATGGGTGCAGGGAGAAAAGTTAGGAGGCTAATCCAATGCCTAATGAAAGATGATGTTTGCTTGTACCAAGTTGGTAGCAGTGTGGGTGAAGAGAGGCAGTCAGATTTTGGATATTTTGAAAACACAGCCAACAGAATTTTCTGATAGGTTAGAGGTGCGGTGTGAAAGTAAGAGAGAAGTGGGTGAAGGATTACTGCAGAGATTTTTGTCCGAGGAAGTGGAAGGTGGGAGTTACCATTAAATAACATAAGGAAACTATGGCAGATTTTTGGGGGGGTAGGAGGAAAGGAGTTTCAGGGATCCAATTTTGTACATATGAAGTTTGAAATTTCCTATTTACCAGTAAGAAAGATAGGAAAGCTAGGTAAGTAAGTTACTGCATTACTAATGTGGAACTCACTGGCACGATTTGGTTTGGATGCATGAATTTGCAAGTCATCAATATATGTATGACATGTAAGGCCATGGAACTGCAAGAGACTGCTGATGGCATTTATTTCTAGGAAAAAGAAGAGCTCTCTGGATTAAGCCTTGGAATACACCCACAATTACAAGGGGACGAGGAAAAACCATCAAAAGAAATTGAGAATAACTGGCCAGTGAAGTGGGAGGAAAACCAGGAAGAAAGTGATCTCACAGAAGACAACTGAAGAAAGCATTCCAAGAAGTATTGATAGTGTCAGTTGCTGCTTAGAAGTCAAATGATTATTAACCACTAGATTTAGCAAGGCAGAAACAGCCTGCTGGTGTTGTGCCCCCTATGGGAGCACTTTTAGTGGAGTGATGGGGTTGGAAGTCTGATGTGGGCTCAAGAAAGATGGAAAGGAAGGAATTGAATATAGTACAGACAGCTCTTCTGGGGGGTTTTGCTGTGTAGAGGAACAATAACAAAAAAGAATGCTCACTGGAGAGTGAGGGATGTTTTGTTAAAGATGGGAGATAAGACAACCTGTGTTCTTTTTTTTTAAATAATTTATTTATTATCATTAATTTACAATTACATGTGCAATATTACGATTATTAAACTACCCCTTCATCAGGTCCCCCCCACCAACCCCATTACAGTCACTGTCCATCAGCGTAGTGAGATGCTATAGAATCACTACTTGTCTTCTCTGAGTTGTACTGCCCTCCCCGTGCCCCCCCAACATTACATCTGCTAATCGTAATGCCCCTTTTTCCTCTTATCCCTCCCTTCCCGCCCATTTTCCCCAGTCCCTTTCCCTTTGGTAACTATTAGTCCGTTCTTGGGTTCTGTGAGTCTGCTGCTGTTTTGTTCCTTCAGTATTTTTCTTTGTTCTTATACTCCACATATGAGTGAAATCATTTGATACTTGTCTTTTTCGGCTTGGCTTATTTCACTGAGCATAATACCTCTAGCTCCATCCATGTTGTTGCAAATGGTAGGATTTGTTTTCTTCTTATGGCTGAATAATATTCCATTGTGTATATGTACCACCTCTTCTGTATCCATTCATCTACTGATGGACACTTGGGTTGCTTCCATTTCTTGGCTATTGTAAATAGTGCTGCAATAAACATAGGGGTGCATCTGTCCTTTTCAAATTGGGCTGCTGCATTCTTAGGGTAAACTCCTAGGAGTGGAATTCCTGGGTCAAATGGTATTTCTATTTTGAGTTTTTTGAGGAACCTCCATACTGCTTTCCACAATGGTTGAACTAATTTGCAGTCCCACCAGCAGTGCGGGAGGGTTCCCTTTTCTCCACATCCTCGCCAACATTTGTTGTTGTTTGTGTTTTGGATGTTGGCAATCCTCACTGGTGTGAGGTGATATCTCATTGTGGTTTTAATCTGCATTTCTCTGATGATTAGCGATGTGGAGCATCTTTTCATGTGCCTGTTGGCCATCTGAATTTCTTCTTTTGAGAAGTGTCTATTCATGTCCTCTGCCCATTTCTTAATTGGATTATTTGCTTTCTGTTTGTTAAGGTGCATGAGTTCTTTATATATTTTGGATGTCAACCCTTTATCAGATACGTTTTTTATGAATATATTCTCCCATACTGTGGGATATCTTTTTGTTCTACTGATGGTGTCCTTTGCTGTACAGAAGCTTTTCAGGTTGATATAGTCCCACTTGTTCATTTTTGCTTTTGTTTCCCTTGCCCAGGGAGATACGTTCATGAAGAAGTTGCTCATGTTTATGTCCATGAGATTTTTGCCTATGTTTTTTTCTAAGAGTTTTATGGTTTCATGACTTACATTCAAGTCTTTGATCCACCTTGAGTTTACCTTTGTGTATGGTGCTAGACAGTAGTCCAGTTTCATTCTCTTACATGTAGCTGTCCAGTTTTTCCAACACCAGCTGCTGAAGAGGCTGTCATCTCCCCATTGTATATCCAAGGCACTTTTATCAAATATTAGTTGACTGTATATGTTTGGGTTAATGTTTGGATATTCTATTCTGTTCCACTGGTCTATGGGTCTGTTTTTCTGCCAATACCAAATTGTCTTGATTACCATGGCTTTGTAGTAGAGCTTGAAGTCAGGGAGTGTAATTCCCCCTGTTTTATTCCTCCTTCTCAGGATTGATTTGGCTATTCGGGGTCTTTTCTGGTTCCATATGAATTTTAGAATTATTTGTTCCAGTTCATTGAAGAAAGCTGTTGGTAGTTTGATAGGGATTGCATTGAATCTGTAGATTGCTTTAGGTAGTAAAGCCATTTTGACAATATTGATTCTTCCTAGCCAAGAGCATGGGATGCATTTCCATTTGTTAGTGTCGTCTTTAATTTCTCTTAGGAGTGTCTTGTAGTTTTCAGAGTACAGGTCTTTCACTTCCTTCGTTAGGTTTATTCCTAGGTATTTTATTCTTTTGATGCAATTGTGAATGGAATTGTTTTTCTGATTTCTCTTTCTGTTAGTTCATCATTAGTGTATAGGAAGCAACAGATTTCTGTGTGTTAATTTTGTATCCTGCAACTTTGCTGAGTTCAGATATTAGATCTAGTAGTTTTGGAATGGAATCTTTAGGGTTTTTTATGTACAGTATCATGTCATCTGCAAATAGTAACAATTTGACTTCTTCTTTACCAATCTGGATGCCTTGTATGTCTTTGTTTTATCTGATTGCTGTGGCTAGGACCTCCAGTACTATGTTGAATAACAGTGGAGAGAGCGGGCATCCCTGTCTTGTTCCTGATCTTAGATGAAAAGCTTTCAGCGTCTCGCCGTTAAGTATGATGTTAGCTGTGGGTTTGTCATATATAGCCTTTATAATGTTGAGGTACTTGCCGTCTATACCCATTTTGTTGAGAGTTTTAATCAGGAATGGATGCTGAATATTGTCAAATGCTTTTTCAGCATCTATGGAGATGATCACGTGGTTTTTGTTCTTCTTTTTGTTGATGTGGTGGATGATGTTGATGGATTTTCGAATGTTGTACCATCCTTGCATCCCTGGGATGAATCCCACTTGATCATGGTGTATGATCCTCTTGATGTATTTTTGAATTCGGTTTGCTAATATTTTGTTGAGTATTTTTCCATCTACGTTCATCAGGGATATTGGTCTGTAATTTTCTTTTTTGGTGAGGTCTTTGCCAGGTTTTGGTATTAGAGTGATGCTGGCTTCATAGAATGAGTTTGGAAGTATTCCCTACTCTTCTATTTTTTGGAAAATTTTAAGGAGAATGGGTGTTATTTCTTCTCTATATGTCTGGTAGAATTCAGAGGTGAATCCATCAGGCCCAGGGGTTTTGTTCTTGGGTAAGTTTTTGATTACCAATTCGATTTCGTCACTGGTGATTGGTCTGTTTAGTTTTTCTGTTTCTTGCTTGGTCAGTCTTGGAAGGTTGTATTTTTCTAAGAAGTTGTCCATTTCTTCTATGTTTTCCAGCTTGTTAGCATATAGATTCTCATAATATTCTCTTATGATTCTTTGTATTTCTGTGGGGTCCGTCGTGGTTTTTCCTTTCTCATTTCTGATTGTGTTTATGTGTGTAGATTCTCTTTTTCTCTTAATGAGTCTGGCTAGGGGTTTATCTATTTTGTTTATTTTTTCAAAGAACCAGCTCTTGGTTTCATTGATTTTTTCTATTGTTTTATTCTTCTCAATTTTATTTATTTCTTCTCTGATCTTTATTATGTCCCTCCTTCTGGTGACTTTGGGCCTCATTTGTTCTTCTTTTTCCAATTTCAGTAATTCTGTCTTTAGACTATTCATTTGGGAATGTTCTTCCTTCTTTAAATAGGCCTGGATTGCAATATACTTTCCTTTAGAACTGCCTTTGCTGCGTCCCACAGAAGTTGTGGCTTTGTGTTGTTGTTGTCATTAGTCTCCATATATTCTTTGATTTCTGTTTTGATTTGGTCGTTAACCCATTGATTAATTAGGAGAGTGTTGTTAAGTCTCCATGTATTTGTGAGCCTTTTGATTTCTTTCTAAATTTATTTCTAGTTTTATACCTTGGTGATCTGAGAAGTTGGTTGGTAGATTTCAATATTTTTGAAATTACTGAGGTTCTTTTTGTGGCCTAGTATGTGGTCTATTCTGGAAAATGTTCCATGTGCACTTGAGAAGAATGTGTATCCTGTTGCTTTTGGGTGTAGAGTTCTGTAGATGTCTGTTAGGTCCATCTGTTCTAGTGTGTTGTTCAGTGCCTCTGTGTCTTTACTTATTTTCTGTCTGGTTGATCTGTCCTCTGGAGTGAGTGGTGTGTTGAAGTCTCCTAAGATGAATGCATTGCTGTCTATTTCCTCCTTTAATTCTGTTAGTATTTGTCTCACATATGCTGGCGCTCCTGTGTTGGGTGCATATATATTTATAATGGTTATATCTTCTTGTTGGACTGACCCCTTTATCATTATGTAATGTCCTTCTTTATCTTTGCTACTTTCTTCGTTTTGAAGTCTATTTTGTCTGATACAAGTACTGCAACACCTGCTTTTTTCTCTTTGTTGTTTGCATGAAATATCTTTTTCCATCCCTTCACTTTTAGTCTGTGTATATCTTTGGATTTGAGGTGAGTTTCTTGTAGGCAGCATATAGATGGGTCTTGCTTTTTTATCCATTCTGTTACTCTGTGTCTTTTGATTGGTGCATTCAGTCCATTTACATTTAGGGTGATTATTGATAGGTATGTACTTATTGCCATTGCTGGCTTTAGATTCGTGGTTACCAAGGGTTCAAGGGTTGCTTCTTTACTATCTAACAATCTAACTTAACTTTCTTGTTAAGTTATTGTAAACACAGTCTGATGTTTCTTTATTTCTCTCCCTTCTTATTCCTCCTCCTCCATTCTTTCTATAATAGGTGTTTTATTCTTTGCCTTTAGTTAGTATTTGGATGGTCTGCTTTCTTTGCTATGATTTTATTTTCTCTGGTGACATCTTTTTAGCCTTAGGTGTGCTTCCATCTAGAGCAGTCCATTTAAGATATCCTGTAGTGGTGGTTTATGAGAGGCAAACTCTCAACTTTCGTTTGTCTGGAAATTGTTTAATCCCTCTATCATATTTAAATGATAATCGTGCTGGATACAATATTCTTGGTTCGAGGCCCTTCTGTTTCATTACGTTAAATATATCATGCCATTCTCTTCTGGCCTGTAAGGTTTCTGTTGAGAAGTCTGATAGTCTGATGGGTTTTCCTTTGTCGGTGATCTTTTTTCTCTCTCTAGCTGCCTTTAATACCCTGTCTTTATCTTTGATCTTTGCCATCTTAATTATTATGTGTCTTGGTGTTGTATTCCTTGGGTCCCTTGTGTTGGGAGATCTATGAGCTTCGGTGGACTGCGAGACTACTTCCTTCCCCAGCGAGGGAAAGTTTTCAGCAATTATTTCTTCAAAGGCACTTTCTATCCCTTTTTCTCTCTCTTCTTCCTCAGGTACTCCTATAATGCGAATATTGTTCCGTTTGGATTGGTCACACAGTTCTCTTAATATTCTTTCATTCCTAGAAATCCTTTATCTCTCTCTGCCTCAGCTGCTCTGTACTCCTGTTCTCTGTTTTCTATTCCATTAAGAGTCTCTCGCATCTCATCCATTCTGCTGTTAAGCCCGTCGATCGCTTGTCTGATTTCTGTATTGTCTTTCCTCAGTTCCCTCACTTCCTCCCTCAGCTCTTGCACATTTCTCTGTAGGTCCATCAGCATGGTTATGACTTTTATTCTAAATTCTTTTTCAGGAGGCTGTGCATTTCCATCCCTTCAGGCTCCCTCTCTGGGGTTGTCTGGTTGATTTTGGTCTGAACCATATTCCTCTGTCTTTTCATGGCTGTATAATTTGGTCACTGATAGTTGCCACGTATGTCAGCTGGGCTCTTTAAGACTTTAAAAAGAGAAGAAAAAAAAAGAGAAAAAAAGAAAAAAAAGGAAAAAAAGAAAGAAAGAAAAAAAGAAAGAAAAGAAAAAACAAAAACAAAACAAAAAACAAAACAAAACAAAAAAATGCCCACCGGACGTAGATTCTGTGGGAATGCTCTAGGTGGCGCTATTGCCCCACTATTCCACAGCTGTGACTGTGCCGCTCCGCAGGGCCCTTTATCGCTCTGGCAGGGGTGGGAACGAATAGGAGGCTGTTGATCTCAGTGAGAGGTGTTAAGTATGGCTACACTTCCTCAGTCGCCAGCTAAGGCGTCTGAAACTCCCCAGGACTCCCAGCCTGCTGGGCTGAGTGTGCTGGGGTGATCCGGCTCCTCCGCTGGGCTCCTGTCTCTTTAAGACCGCTGAAGAAAGCGCGCGCTTTTTTTTTTTTTCCTTTCCGGGAGCCGGCTGCAAGCACCCTGGCGTGTTCCCAGCTCAGATCCTGCTGCTCTGTCTCTCCAATATCCACTGCACTGCGCAATGTGGGTCAGCGCTCCCCACGCAGATCACCGGGGCTGGCTACTTCGCGGGGTGTACTTCCACTCCCTCCCGGCTCTGAATCCTCTCCTCCAGCCGGTGCGCTGGTGTGGGGGAGTGCTCGGGTCCCGCCGGGTCGCGGCTCCGTATCTTACCCGCCTCTTGGGGTGCCGAGTCCTCTCGGGTGTAGCTGCACGCTGTGCGCTTTCCTGTGTATTCTCGTCTCTCTTTTAGGAATAGATGTATTTTTTGTGTTTTCGTAGATAAATATAGTGTTGGGAGGAGATTTCTGCCGCCCTGCTCACACCGCCATCTTCCCGGAAGTCCTCAGTATTGGATTTTAAAACACGGAGTCCTTGGTGACCTCAAAGAGAGTAGGTGGGTGCAGGTTGAGAGGAAGGCAAAGCCAAACTGGAGTGAATCTAGGAGGAAACAAGATCAAATGATTTGGACACAGTCACTATAGACGACTCTTCCTGCTATAAAGGAGAACAGAACAATGGCAATCCTTGGAGGGGAAATTCAGTTCCAGAGAATTATTAGACTTTACTACCATTATTATACTTACTTTTTTCTTTTTAAAAATGAGAGAAGTAACAGCATGTTTGGATGTTAATAGGAATGAACCAGCAGGGATGCAAACAATTTGGGGATGCAGGGAAAGAGGAGAAACCTGAAGCAATGGGCTTAAGTTGATGAGAGAGAATGGAGCTCAGTGCCCAGGTGCAGGTCTACTAGAGGTAGAAGCACCACCGGGTCATCTCTGGTAACAAGGGAGAAAGCACAGTATGTGGGTGCAGGTGCAGTACAGTGAATCGATATGGTATTTGAGAGCTCTGCTTGTTTCTAATTTTTCAGTACAAGAAGGAGCAAGCCGTCAGGTAGATGTGAATGGAGGGGGAAACAGAAGTTCCAGGAAAAAGAAATAATATGCAGTAATAGCATCAGATCTTGCTATTTGTTGTGTGGTCCATGGATCAGCAACAGAAGCAGTTAACTGTGAACCTCTTCAGAATGCAGAGTTTCAGTCCCCACCCGAGACATACTGAACCAGACCCTGAATTTTAACAAGATGCTTAGGTCATCCATATGTGCACGAAATTTTGAGAAGCACTGGTTTCAGACTAATTGAATGGACTGGGGAGATATAGCAGAATTGTGACCATAACGTTATGTCACACCCAGCCAGCTTGGTTGAACATTTCACCAGCTAATAAAAATGTGCCGGGGTGCTTGTGAAATTGAAAAACAGATGAACTTAGCTCATGTAGAGGTTTTGCCGGTTAGCAAGTTGAAGCAAGAGAGAAGCAGAGGAATTGAGTAAAAGAAAGAGTTATTAAAATGATGCTCCATGGAATTGAAGGTGTATGGTCTGGCAAGTGAAATCATGAGGGAGAGGAAAGAGAATAAAGGGAAGTAAGGCAAAGGATTGCAGTGTCCAGTGGGTGGCAGGGTAGTTGGAGTTGAGGATAGGAGTTAACCAGAAAGCAAGAACTGCTGATCAGAGAGGGACTGCTCAAAATTGAAGTAATGGGTATGTTACAGATATTGATAATGGGGAGGTTTGAGTTTTGGCCATTAGAGTGAGTGGCTGATGCAAAGTAGAGAGTAAGACTCACTGAAGAAGAGGAGGTCAAGGGAATGAGAAGCTGGGATAGTAGAAGGGTCATCTACGTGCATATGAAGTCATCAAGCACTTTGACAATGGTGCTGGAGAGACGGGCAGTGAGCAGGGAGATGAAGTCTCAAGGGACCGCACGAGGGACTCAGGGGTCTCTGGATGACTGCAAACGGGAAGGTAGGGGGTGGTGTCATATGATGACATGACATTCACCCTGGGCATGTTCGGGGAGGTGGGAGGGAAAGAGCAGTGCAGAGCCAGAAAAACATCCATCCCACCCCAAGACCAAATCATACAAGGTGCATGGGAGAGATGTCTACCCCATAGGACAGTGAGATAGGGCCAGAGAAGGAAACCACAGTAAGCCAGGATAAAGGGGATAGATATCCAGCCCTGAATGAGTCACAGAAGATAACGGTGTGAAGCTAGTGGATGATTTTTGGGAGGTGCCGAAGATCAGGAGTGCCCTTTCAGGAGACCCAGTTCTGGGACCTTGTTCCACTCCTGTACATGGCAGTGTGGGAGCTTATT
>JAVSCE010015255.1:0-60784 GCA_032199065.1 Smutsia gigantea
AAATAACATTTAATTAAGTGTATTAAAATTAAAGGTAAACATATTACATTACATTATGTGCAGTTTCTGACTAATTTGTTTGTATGCAGATGACTTCACTATCTGGAGGAGGAGACACTAGGAAAGGTTCGACTATGGGTATGCCTTTAAGTTCTTAAATTTTTGCAAAATTGTCACTTTTTCAGAGAATTACATGAACAATTTCTTTAAATGTAGGCTCCCTGAATTCTGGAAACCCTGTTCAAGTAAGCCTGGACCAATTAACTGCAGCAGTTTATGATCTTCTGAGACTACATGCAAATTCTGGTAAGAATTCTACAGACTGTGCCCAAGGTAAGAAGAACATCAAGGAAGCATGGACCACAACAGAACAGCTCCAATTTACAATTTTTGCAGCACATGGAATTTCTAGTAACTGGGTATCAAAGTAAGTAACTGTTTAAAAGAAAAAAGGTACCACTTTACCTACAGCTATTCTAATCTTGTAAAATGTCAGCATCCACTGTCATCTTGGTATTTAAATGGGTGGTACAAGAATCCTCAGATACCATTGTGGTTTTTATAAAAACTAGATGTTTGACATTGTTCAGTAAGAAAAAAAATCACTCCTACTACATGTGAAAAAAAAGGCAGGAAAATATATGTTTAAACTTAATAAGAGCAAATGCTGATTAATAGGTCAGTCCAATTTATGACTGCTGTTCCTGCCTTTCCTTTAGAACCAGGGTAATTTGAAACAGTGTAATGGGATTAGACTTCAGCATGTGTTTGTTTTTCGTTTTAAGTAGTTTACAGTTTACTGTTTGCTAGGCTTTGAAGTCTATAAGAACATATTTCTTCTATTGAACTTTTAGTATAGTTTTTTCCCTTTTAATTTTTTTGGTAATGTCATCAAGTTTACTTCAGTGTATTTGGAAACTTCAGCATATTTGGAAATGACTATATAAACTGAAAAGTCTGAATTGAGTATTTTTAACAAAATAGTTTCATAATAGATTAATGCTGTAAAATAAGGTAAAGCCTAGTGAAGAGATACCAAATACAAATTCTGCCTAAATTGTTTTAATTAAACAAATAAATAAAATATTAAAAAATGTATAACGACCTGAAAGTGGCATATTCATTCAGTAAATATTTACTGAGAACCATTTGTGAGCAGTGTTCTTACTAATAGGGATTCAGAAGTAAACAAGGCAGCAGAAAAAATCAGTTCCTCCCTGGAACTGGTGTTAAAATGGGTACTACTACTGCTCTCTGAAGGTCTTTCATTCTTTTACGTAGTTACAGAGATAATACCCTCCACATCCTCCATGCACATGCATATATACACACCAGTAACTTCAGGGACACTAATGAGAACAGATACTCAGTGGAAGACAATATAGAAAACTGCAGTGATAATTAAAATGGAAAGAAAGTTAATTAAATGCTGAAGTAAGGAGGGAAAAATAGAATGAGGTGGAGAAAGCAATCTAATGGCTAGTGGTGTTTTGTGAACCAATGAGATTAGATTTGAAATATATTTAGAATGATTAATAAATTGTATATAAGAACAAAATGGTAACATGTAAGTGTAACAGTAAGTTAATATAATTTGTTCTATTGAATCTAAGACTCCTTTCCTACAAGATTGCCTGCAGTAGCTAACCAGCTTTGTCGTTGTGGCAATATGGTGCTAAATAATTGCTGTCTAATGAGAGAATAGAACAGCATCTGTCCCCATTAATTGAAGCCTCCTAATGGATTAGAAAGGCTGGCTGGTTCAGTGCAAGTCAGACACATGTACCATTAATATGCTTAACTTACTGTACTTCAGTGGCTTAGCAAAGGAAAATGGCAACTAGGGAAGTTAGTGCCTATACTATTTCTTCCTAGAATTTATCTAGAATTGAATAATTATTCGGTGTCATTCGACTAAAATCTAAAGATAGTAACTAAGCACAAAATCGGGATAAATTTTCCAGCTGGTATCATGATGACCTCTGTAGGCTGGCACTAGGGGTTCCCTTCTGTGCTCCCTTTGCTATACCTCTTGTCTACTTTTATAGAATTTGCAGTGGTTAATTCAGATATTTTTCCAGAAATTCAAATGAATGGCAACCAAATTATTTCAAATAATAATCACTTTTAGGGAAGAATGGCTAATGATAAGTATTGTATTAGTTAATTTGTATTATCAAGTAAAAATCAAAACTCTTTCTTTTCTCAGTTATGAAAAATATTACTTGATATGTTCCCTGTCTCACAATGGAAAGGATCTTTTTAAACCTATTCAATCAAAGAAGGTTGGCACCTACAAGAATTTCTTCTATCTTATTAAATGGGATGAACTGTAAGTGAAATTTTTGGTTTTTTCTTCTTTCAGTTATGCTCTTTTTTTGGGTATGCATCCTAGCTTCATTTTTATGGTAATTTCCATTAAAGTTCATTAAATTCTTAAATCTTAAGGTATCTTTTAGATCTGATTCTATAGAACAAACTGCAATTATCATTTAAAAATCTGAAACATCATTAATTCTTCCTAGACTTTTGTCAAGTTAAAAATATAAATTTACATATAATTCTAGAAAGATGGTGTTTTATATAACATTGCTTAGTACTTATTCTATGATGCTGTATATATATGAAGCTTACTTCTGGATTAAGAAATTTTTAAAAACTTAAAGCCATGTATAAGATGGTATTTTTCACTGTTAGTATTTTTAAAATTTTCTTTTTTAACTAAGAGGATGCCTTCATTATTTAGACAGGCAATTGAAGAACTTTTTACTTGTTTTTCATTTATTAAATGGTTTTCCATTTTTCTTTTTTTTAGTACAAAAATAACACATCTGTGAAAACAATCAAATAATACAAAAATACATGTAGGGCAAAAGTGTCACTTTATTTTCACTTGCCACCTCATGGCTCCTCAGAGTGACCACAGCTGTCCTTATGTATCCTTTCTGACTTAAAGAGAATTGGTAAACATTTATGTCTCTTTGTGTATATATGTGCACACATCCAGAATCAGAAATATTCAGACATTCATCTAGCTTTTCCTAGAAACAAAAATATGTACTATTAGGTATTGACATTGCAAGTCTTGGCAATAAAAAATTTTTGAAGAAAAATGGTATATATTTGCAATTTATTTAAGGTTTCTATAATACATTTAGCCAAGCTTGCTACTTAAATAAATCTGATCAGGATTAAAGATTATTTGATAAGTCAAATAAAATAACTAAAATTATCAGTCTCAAAAGGTTAAACTTCATGTTAGATCTAATTTGTTTTTCTATTAATACCTTTTTCCTCCCCTAGAATCATTTTTCCCATCCAGATATCACAGTTGCCATTAGAATCACTTCTTCACCTTACTCTTTTTGGAATTTTAAATCAAAGCAGTGGAAGTTCCCCTGATTCTAATAAGCAGAGAAAGGGTCCAGAAGCTTTGGGCAAAGTTTCTTTACCTCTTTTTGACTTTAAACGGTAAGTGTTTCTGGGTTGTGATGGTGAGTTCCTGTGGACATACTGCAGCATCAGAATTGGCTAGAGAATAGGGTGGGTAACAGTGATATAAGTGAGATAATGAGCTGCCTCAGTTTTCCCAATGTGATAAAAAGAGGTCATTTCAGAGACACCCATTAGAGGAAACCAGATTTTCTCTGCTCTTGTTTGAACTATTTATATGAGAATTCAAGCGATTGTTTGCCATTCACTGTTCCAGGAGAAAAGCAGCAGCCAGTCCACTCATTAGCTGTCATTATGCAAAGCACTGTGTAATTGCCATAATACTCCTGGCATAGGTTCCCTTGATATTAATAAAACAGCTCCATTTTTTGTCTTCTCGTTCATTTCCCATCTTTCTCCAGTTTTGGAGATTCTACAATTGCACATTATTCCCTTTTCTTCATGTGATTGATCTACTCTTAGTGCTGTGGGCTCCTGGTGCTTAATCTCCAAAGGTCCCACATGTGTGCAGATCTAATTGATCCTTAGAGGTAAGGGAATTCCTTTTGAGCTTTGAGCCTGCTAATAGCAATTGGGATAGTATAATCTGTCTGGCTTTCCAGCTGACTATTTTGTTTTGTTTTAAGTAATAATATATTCCATGAGACTATGAAGAGTCTTCCTAATGCATTGTAGGAGGTCAGTAGCATCCTTGGCTTATGTCCACTAGATACCAGTAGTACCCCAGTCACCAACCAAAAATGTCTTCAAACATTGCCAGATATCCACGGCAGGTAAAATCTCTTGGTAGAAAACCATGGATTTAAGCAGTGATTATCAATGCCTGTTTAAAGCCATTAAGTGATTAACTTTTCCGGAACTTTATAATGGGTGTTTTAAACTGATGGTACACTGTAAACAAACTGATTATCTTAACATCAGAGAGAGATAAACCAAATAAAATGTGCCTATTTGTTTGATGCAACAGGAGGTTGTATACAATGCCACCTATAAAGTTTGAAGTATTTTTGCCAGACCTGAGTCAGATCAAGCCTCTGAATCTAACTAATACTCTACAGAAAATACAGTAGCTAAAGAGACATGCTAAATGACATAACTGAGTATGAATGTAGTCAGTAAAGATCTAGGCTACAGAAAATTCTCAGAACAAAAGGCTTGGTTTCTGCAGCAAATGGTAGGGGATAAAAAAAGAGAGGAAGACTGTACAGATTAAAACAAGAGTCGGCAAACTTATTCTGTAAGGGGGACTGGGTAGAAGTAGTTTAGGTTTTGCAAGTCTTATAGTATCTGTCACAAAGGCAAAAGCAGAAATAGATACATAATGAATGAGTGTGACTTTGTTCTAATAAAAGTTTATTTACAAAACCAGGCGACAGGCTGGAGTTCGTTGACCCTTGAATTAAAAAGTAGTAAAGAGATATATCAACCACATGCAAGTGTTCGGCCATGCTTGGATCCTAATTTGAACAAACTGTTAAAAACAATATGAGACAATTAAGGAAATTTGAATACTGCCTAGATAGCTGATGATTTTAAGTAACTGTTGTTAATTACATTAGGAATGGTAATTGTATTGTACTTCCTTTAAAATAATGATTATCATTTAGAGATACATAGAAATATTTATGGATGAAATAATGTGATCGATTTACCTTAAAATAATTAATTGAGGGTTAGGGTAGTTCTATAAATGACAATATAATATGTCAAAGATTTAGAGCTTTAACTTGCAAGAGAACATTAAGACTGGAGTCTAGTTTTGGAAAGAATATTTGCTGTTTGAATAAACTGAACAAAGTTTGGTGAAGTTTATAGTTTCCTGCTTTTATGTATCTCATTATTTTTCAGAAATTTCTTCTGTGTGAAGATACATCAGTATTCTTATTGATAAATGTTTATAAGTAGGCCATAAATTGGTAGTCTACAGCAGGGGTGAGCCTACTCCAGCCCACTGCCTGATTTTTGTAAATACAGTTTTATTAGAACACAGCACACTTTTGTGTATTGCTGTACTGACAGCAGTTTTTGCACTACAACAGCAGAGTTGAGTGACAGAAACTGTACAGCCCAGAAAGCCCCAAATACTTGATATTTGGCTCTTTATAGAAGAAAGGTCTAAAGCACAGATAAAGCTTCTCATCTCAAACGATAAGTGCTTTGTTACAAAGAAGATACAGGTTTTCTTGGCATATGGTAAAAGTCAGGGACCAGTTCTGTAATCCAAACTACCACCTTGAGATGTAGTCCTTTGGCAGGTGATCTTCAAAGACTATCCTTCACCTTCCTGTTATAAAAGTTGTTTTTGAGACAGTTGACTGAGTCTTTTGTGTTCTATCCTCAACCTCATTCCTTCCAAGATAAGTTCTTTTCATTCTCTCTCCCTTTCTTCCAACCCCATACTTCAATACGTTTACCTAAAGCATTAGTACACTATAGGGAGTGACACCTTCTGATATGTTCTTAAAGACATTCTTTGTACTTACAAATGTTTGAATACTAACATTACCAATCCATTACCATGTGTTGTGAGTTTTGAATTAATTTTTAAAAATGAAAACACTAGTACTCTTCTGTTTACATTCGTGAAGGTTTTTAACTTGTGGAACTAAGCTTTTATATCTTTGGACTTCATCATATGCAAATCCTATTCCTGGAACAGTCCCCAAAAAAGGATGTGTGATGGAAAGAATAGTGTTACAGGTAATGGCACTTCCTGACATTTGGGGAGGTTTAAATTTAAATTTCTTCATAAGACATCTTGTGTACCATGATTTGGTGGTTACTGAAGAAACCTAATCTTGTTTCAATCGTAATGTCAATTTAAATGTCAATAAACAATTACTATTTCTGAGAAATAGTAAAAAATGTACATATGCCAACCCAAGCAGTATATTTGTTATTGACAATTAACCAACAGTAGTAATCACTTTCAACAAAAGGACAAGAAGCATTAATTTAATATTCAGTCTGAAAGTCACCCTGTTGGCTAAGAAAAAATCAATTTCCTCAAAGACAAGAAGTTAATGTAGCAAATATGTGGACTATTCACTTGTAATTTGATCAACTTCTGTTAAATTTTTAAGGTTGATTTTCCTTCTCCTACATTTGATATCATTTATACTTCTCCTCAAGTTGACAGAAGCATTATGGAGCAACACAACTTAGAAACATTGGAAAATGATACAAAAGGGAAACTTCTTGATATTCTTCACAGAGACTCATCACTTGGGTATGCTCCTTTGATTCTGTTTTGCCTGGGTATCCCTAACAATGTGAAGCTTAAGTTAATGGTTTATTAAATGCCCTGATGTAGTTCATGATTTAGTAATGTTCTTGGTCTAGAAAGTTTGCTGTTCCTCTTTTAATTATATAAAAGACTATATGACTATATAAAACTTTAGAAATTTGTACAAGTCATACTTTTTAAATTTTCTTTCATGGAAGTACCATTGATACACAATCTTACATTGGTTTCATATGTACAACACAGTGGTTCAGCAGTTACCCATATTATCAAATCCTCACCCCCACTAGTGCAGTTACTATCTGTCAACATAGAAAGATGTTACAGAATCAATGACAAGTCAAACTTTGTACATGGTCAAAAGGCAAACAATAGATTGGTAACTATATTTACAGTAAATATGAATAATTTCCTTAATACATAAAGAACCTTTTCATATCAATAGAAAAACCAACAACTCAGTAGTAGACAAAAGATATGAATAGGTAATTCTTTGGAAAAGAAATAATGTGCCTTTTAAATATCTGAAAAGTTACTCAACCTCTCAGTAATCAGGGAAATGTAAATTCATACAAGATACCATTTCATGCACATCAGATTGTTGGAAATTAAAATGTCTCTTATAAAGTATTTGAAGATACAGAAAAATGGGATTTATACTGTTGGCAGAACTTTAAAAAACTTTTTTAGAGCAATTTGGCAAAAAATATAAAGGTCATAATGTACCTAGTCTGTGATCTAATGATTTCACTTCCAGTTACTTACATATCTTGGAGAAAACCCTTTCTTATTTGCTTATAGTGACAAGAATATTCATTGCAGTATTTATGTGGATTACTGTAAAACTGATAATGTCCATCAATAAGGGTTAAATTATGTTATACTTCTCTAACAGAATACTATATAACTATGAAAAATAAAGTTATAACTATATGTACTAATATGTAAGATATGTTAAGTGAAGAAAGCAAGGAGAAGAGTGTATACAGTGTGTTACTAACATAAAAGAAGAAAAGAGTCTACCTATGTATATGCTTCTGTACAAATAGACTATCTCTGGAAGAACAGACAAGCTTTAGGCAGTTGCCTCTGGGAGGGGAATTGGAAGAAGAGAGATCACTGTGTACCTTTTTGCAGTATTTGAGATTTTTTCAGTACTCCACATGAGATGAATACATTTCAGTGCAAAAGTAGATGGATGGGTAGTAAAATAGTGAAATAGTTCATTCACATAAACATTTGTCATTAAGATTAAATTAGAATCTTCAAAACAAGTCCTTTTTATTTTGAATATTCCTCATGTGAGCTGTATAATCATCCTCTAAAATTTTGTCATGACATTTGTTTTTTCCATGACATTGGATTTTACTTATATAAACATGAAGTTCTTGCTGTCATTTAGGGTGGATTCTCTACTTGTTTCTGATTTCTAGTGCCTGGCATCTGGTTAGAGCTTAATAAATTTTTATTGAACTAAATAATCCTTCATTTATGTAACTGAGACTCTCTTATTGAGACAGAATGATTTCTTTCTATTCCCCAAATTAGGATAAATTTGTAGTGTTTGCTGTTTTTTCTGTTTTTCTATTCTAAATTAGTATTAAGGATTCTACCAAGAAGTGGCTGTCCTAAAATGAAAAATATCTTCTTTGTATTTTTAATCATTGAAATTATAACTGTCATTATGATATCACTGAGAAGTAATCTAATTCTGTTATGTATGCAGACTTTCTAAAGAAGATAAAGCCTTTTTGTGGGAGAAACGTTATTATTGCCTCAAACACCCAAATTGTCTTCCTAAAGTACTAGTAAGCGTCCCAAACTGGAAATGGGTTAATCTCGCTAAAACTTACTCATTGCTTCGGCAGTGGCCTCCCTTGCATCCACTGACTGCATTGGAGCTTCTTGATTCAAAGTAAGTCGACTGTGACTGAATTTATTTGCTTTGTTTTATTGTTACCAGTTTTTTCCAGTAAGGTATTATGTTGCAGAGGACTAGACTACTTCCCTTTGTTTTAACATGAAAGCAATTCAGTACAATATAAATTGTATGTACTTCTAGAAACATCTTTTGCATTGAGGTTATTAAAAAGGAATGTCATATTGTTTAGAACAAGATTAATGAGAATTAGGTTGTGAATTTGGACTAGTTATATTTTTATGATGTGGGCCAAAATTAATTTTTGTAAGTTGAAGATTTCTAAACAGTCCCAAAATTGATTTGGACACAAAAGAAGAAGAAACACATTGCTTTTGAATAAAGAGGTATTGAGTATTCTTTGTCAGGAATAGATTGAGATTATGTTTTCAGAATATATCCTTTCATTAGAAATCACCTTCAACCCTTGATTTTGTGGTACTCTTCTAGATTTGCTGATCAGGAAGTGAGGTCTCTAGCTGTGACCTGGATTGAGGCTATTAGTGATGATGAACTAACAGATCTTCTTCCACAGTTTGTGCAGGTGAGTTTTTTAGTAGGTTACCTACTACCCTCTTGCTCGCCCAGTTTTTATGAGTAGTGTACTTGCTAAGGGATACCCCTTCTGTTTTGATTAAAAGTACTTTTGTAGTGTGGGAATGTTGAGGTACATTGCATTTGGATTTAGTGTGAATTTTTTCCCCACTATTGTCAGCCAGCCCACTTTAATATTATATATTGAATATATATTCAATAAAATATATTATAAAATAATATTCAATAAAAATATTCTAAAATTTCTTATTTTTCAGGCTTTTTAGATTCTTAGAACAAATCAGACTTGAGCTTTTCTTTGATTTTTCTATATTGGCCATTTAAAAATAGCTAATGAATGTTAGAACCAGGTTTGTATTTTTCTGCTTGATTTCATTAATTTAACCTGTTAATTTATTGCATTTTTATCAGTATCATCTTTCATCAGCAAGAGTGATGCTTGCTTTATGTAGTTTCTCCTTTGATAATTTTATCCTAACAATGTAATATGGTTTTACCCACTAGTAATTCTTATTTTCCTTCACATGTAGGCTTTGAAATATGAAATTTACTTGAACAGTTCATTAGTGTGCTTCCTTCTGTCCAGGGCGTTGGGAAACATACAGATAGCACACAATTTATATTGGTAAGATTTCAATTTCCTTAACTACTTTATTTCCTTTGCTAGTATTGGTAGAGGTGACATACTCTGAAAGTTTAAATGGTTTGCCCAGACTACTTACTGTGGATACCAGATGCTTTATTGAAGGCATTATTATAAAGAAGCTAAATTTGTAGATTCTTACAGCAAAACCCTCAATTGTAAAGATATTTGGCATGTTAGAGCTCTATAATAATGAATAAGTTTTTACTTACTTATATAGCTTTAAATAAAGTTCCTGGGTTCCAAATATCGAAGCTGTTAAATTGATTTTTGCGAGGCGTTCTCCAGTTCTTAAAAGTGGCTGACATAAATATTTTGCTGTATTAGGCTCCTCAAGGATGCCCTATATGACGCACAGTTTGGTACCCGATATGAACATGTTTTGGGAGCTCTCCTCTCAGTGGGAGGAAAAGGACTCAGAGAAGAACTTTTAAAACAAACAAAACTCGTACAGCTTTTAGGAGGAGTAGCAGAAAAAGTAAGGCAGGCTAGTGGATCAACTAGACAGGTATGTACCCATAGAGGGAATATAAATTTTGGTGGCAAAGGATCTTTGTAGTGCTGGCAAGTTAAATTGTTATTCTTTATCAGTAGACATTTGGTAGAATTCTAACTATGCCTATGGTGTTTTGAGCATATGAATTCAAAGATTGTTTAAAATCTATCAGGAAGGATTTCACAACCTAACTCAGAAAATCAGTGCTTTTTAATTCACATGCTTATTAACTTCTTGTCAAAATTTTTCTCTTGGACTTCCTTTCCATTATTCTGCTTTTTAACTTTTTTTGTAATTTGTAAAAATAATAAAGTATGAATTAATGCTAATGTTTAAAAAATCCAAATAATGAGGGAGTTTATAGAATAAAAGACTTTTCTACTTTCATTATCTCCCTGTAGTTATCTATTGTTCATAGTTTGCTGTATGTCCTTTGTAGTCCTTTTATAAAATCTTATACATATATACACTTAAGAATATATATAAATTTTGGAGTTTAAAAAAAAGTTATAGAAAAATATATACACACACACATGTATATACATATATATGTAAAAACATTTGTTGAGGTAAAATTCAGATAACATAAAATTAACCATTTTAACTCTTTTAAAGTGTACAATTCATTGACATTTAGTACATTCATAATGTGCAACTACCACTACTATCTAATTCCAGAACATTTTCATCACATCAAAAAGAAAGCTTGTACCCTAAACCACTCACTCCTCATTCCCCACTCCTTCCACACCTGGATAAACACTAATCTGCTTTCTATCTCTATGGATTTACTATTCTGGACGTTTCAAGTAAATAGAATCATACAATGTGTGGCATTTGTGTCTTGTTTCTTTCACTTATCCTAATGTTTTCAAGGTTCATCCATATTCTACCATGTATAAGTACTAAATTCCTGTTTATGGCTGAATAATGTTCCATTACATACATAAAACCATGTTTTGTTGATCCATTCATCAGTTGTTTCTATACAAATAGAAACATTTGGCTTGTTTCTACTATTTGGCTATTATGAATATTCATGTATAATTTTTTGTTTAAACACCTGTTTTCACTTTACCTTGGAACGGAAATATGGTGTCATAAAGCAGTTCTGTGTTTAACTTTTTTGAGAAACCACTGAGCTGCTTTCCAAAGCAGCTGCACCCTTTTATATTCCTACCAGCCATGTATGAGGGTTCTAGTTTCTCCACATCTTCACCAACATTTGTTATTTTCTGATTTTTTTTTAATTATAGGCATACTAGTGGGTGTGAATTGGTATCTCATTGTGGTTTTTGATTTGCATTTCCCTAATGACTAGTGATTTTGAGTACATTTTCAAGTGCTTTTGTCCATTTATCTTCTTTGTAGAACTTTGGTTCTATACCCTTTTTTAATTGGTTTGTCTTTCTGTTGAATACACTGTTTGCAAATATTTTTTCCCATTCTGTGGATTATCTTATTATCTTTTTATTTCCTTGGTAGTGCCCTTTGATGCACAGAAGTTGATAATTATTTGAAATCCAATTGAGTTTTTTCTTCTGTTGCATGTGCTTTGGATATCATATCTAAGAATTTGTTGTCAAATCCATGGTCATGAAAATGTATACCTGTGTCTTCTTTTAGAAGTTTTGTATTTTTGCTCTTATATTTAAGTCTTTTGTCCATTTTGAGGTTGTTTTTTTTAATGATATGAGATAAAGGTTCAACTTCACTCTTTTATATGTGGTTATCCAGTTGCCCCAGTACCGTTTGTTGAAGAGGCTATTCTTTCCCATCAAATGATTTTAGCACTCTTGTTGAAAATCAGTTGATCATAGATATATTGATTTATTTCTGGAATCTCCATTCTGTTCCATTGATCTATATGTCTTTCCTGTGCCATTCTATTTTCATTACTATAGCTTCATAGTAAATTTTGAAATCAGGAAGTCCCCTGACTTTGTTCTTTTTCAAGATTGTGTTTTCTACTCAGAAGTCCCTTGCAATTCTATATGAATTTTAGGATCAGCTAAATTTTCATTTCTGCAAAAAGGCAGTTGGGAATTTTGGTAAGGATTGTATTGAATCTATAGATGAATTTGGAAATTTTTACAGTCTTCATAATATTAAATCTTGCTGTTCATAAACATGGGATGTCTCTCCATTTACATGTGTAAGTTCTTTTGGCACTTATACTTCTTTTTCCTTAAATTGCTTTTTTTTACTTCATCTTCGAGAATTCACATTAGTACATATAGTTACACTTCATGTTTCTTAATGGGTATATAATACTACAAGGTATTATAGCATAAATTATGAGCCATTACCTTTATGTAGGTTGTTGACACATTTTTCTTTTCCCAAACAGTCCTGCAATGAACTTTATAAACTTTTGTCCATTTGCTAATATTTCTTTGTTAAGATATTCTACAGATGAAACTCCTGAGTTAGGAGCTGTATATATTTTTAGTTATAATGGTTTCTATTAGATTCCTCTACTAAAAAAACCAAACTATGCCTATATACACCTACCTCCCTATCAATAGTCATGAAAGCATTTGTTCCCTCTGTTCCCTCTGTTGACAGCATTTTTTATATGCTTGATGAAAAGTTGCATTTCATTTTTTATTTAATTTCTGTTTCTTTGACTGTTAGTGAATTTTAATATGTTAAATATGACCATATGTATTTTTCCCCTTATGTTTATAGCCTTTGCCCATTCTAATTGTATATTTTAATTACATTTCATTTTCATTATGTGCTTACGGAATTGATCTCTTTTCCTAGGTTGTCCTCCAAAGGAGCATGGAACGAGTACAGTCCTTTTTTCTAAGAAATAAATGCCGTCTCCCTCTCAATCCAAGTCTTGTGGCAAAAGAATTAAATATTAAGGTGAAAATAAAATTCTTAAAAGTTCATATTACGTTTTAAAATAATGTGTAGGAAGAGGCAAACGGGTAGGTATGCTTACGGCAAATAATGATAAAACCTACATAGGTTGTTTTATAAGTATTTATGGATATCTGTGTAAAATCCATATTTATTCAGTATATTTTTATGTAATCACCATTCCTGAAAGAAGAAGCAGTGTAAAATTATTTACTACCTCAAAAAAATTTAAGTTTTACTATGGTATAAGAGCTATATGAGAGGCTTATGCTGTAATTCCAATGATAAAACCACTGAATCATAGATAGGCCTTTTTTTTTGTTGTTCTGCCTTGTGAATGGCCAGATAGACTCTTACCAGGTTTATAACACTTTTTAGAGTCATCGAGAAGTAGTTGAACACTAGTGGACTGACTGCTTTGGGGTATGGGTGTGGACTTGATAATATGGATAAAAGTATAACCACATTGTTTTTTCATGTGAAACCTTCATAAGAGTGTATATCAATAATACCTTAATAAAAAGTTTTTTTTAAGTAATTGAAAAATTATATTTTGAACTGAGTTCAAAATTGAGTAATTATAGTTTGAACTGAGATAATAGTAATGCAAATGTGTATTTTCTCTAACGTGAATTCAGCAAAAGCAACCAATTAATTCATCCATTAGTGTCTGATTTTGAAAGACTAGGGTGCAACTATCCATGAAGGATTCTCAGATCTAATTTTTTTAAGTTGACATTTTGCTGCTCCTCATTGAAATTTAACATTGGGTGTCTGAGTTGTATAATTATGACATTAAGTGGATGGGGGATTGTATTTTCTCCTTGGGTTTCCATTTGTTGATTTCCTTAAGTTGGTCTTGCTGTCATAAATTAGTTTTTCAACTAGTTTCATCTTTAGGATTTGATCTTTGCCAATGAAATTGTTAAATTTAGTGTCACTATTTGATTACTGTTAATTATAATAGTACCATAAACAGGAGAAGTAGAGATCTCATCCAAATCTCACTGATTGAGAGGGAAGACAGGATGCAAAATTTTGTGCTATGTTAAGGATCTATGACACTTTTAAAAGTGCAAACTTCTAATAGTTTTTGTCTTAAATTTTTAAGGTTTTCTCCTTTGCCTAGAGTTAGGTATTTTACTCATATATGCTTATGCTATGTTCATGTTTTGAAAAGTTTTTATATTAAAAATATGCTCTTGTTTGCCAGATAATCTAAAAAGCAGTTCACAGATGTTATTTTATTTGCCATAATTTAAAGGAATAGTGAAAGGAAAAATGCCTTTGACAAAAAAATCTTAAACTCATTTTTATTTCAGTGTTATCTTTCTAATGCTTAACATGTTGTATTTGTAGTCATGTTCCTTCTTCAGTTCTAATGCTGTGCCCCTAAAAGTCACAATGGTGAATGCTGATCCACTGGGAGAAGAGATTAATGTCATGTTTAAGGTGAGTAAAATGAGGTTACTTTGTTTTTAAATGGTAATTAAAAATTATTTTCTCAAATTCTTCTTCCAAAACTGCAAAAGTAATTTTATTTAATCTTTAATTAAATTGAATAATTATGTGAAAAATAGTCACTGACATAAACTATTTCCCAAACAGATCTGGGAACAAATACACCTCTGGGCTACCACTGCTGCAAATGGCCATATTGGTTGAGCACTTCAGAACTCCAGGCAGTGCCTTTCTCACAGACTGCGATGTGAATTGTACCCTTTAGAGTTGTGCAGTGCAAAACCAAAACCCTGAGCAGCAGCACTGGTTTTTGGAAGCATAATTTCCCTGTGGGGAAGCAGCAGGAGTGGAGTACTCCAGAGTAATCTATTACCAAAGTTCTTTGTATTGTAGTAATAATAATATATTAGGGGATTCCCGAGATGGTGGTGTGAGTAGGGTGGTGGAAATCTCCCAAAACCATATAAACTTTGAAAATACACTGAATACAACTATTCTATAAAGGGTGACCAGAAGATACAGTACACCAGCCAGGCTACATCTACATCTGCGAGAACTCAACATCTCACGAAAAGGGCAAGATAGAAAGCCATGACCCGGCGGGACCCAAGCACTACCCGGAACCCAGCTAACCAGCGGGAGGAAAAGAATCAGAGTGGGGAGGGAGTGGAAGTACAGGACTTCTAAATAAGCAGCCCTAGTAATCTGCACCAGAAGCACAGACACACATTACATGGTGTACTGGATATTAGAGAAAAAGAAAAGCAAAATCCAAGACTAGGACTGCGAATTTCCACAGCAGGCTGCCCTGGGACAAAAGAAAAGCGGATGCTTTAAAAGCCTAAAGGGACAAGGGTTTAACAGGTGGGCAAAATTGTCCTGGCACACTCAGCCCAGCAGGCTGTGAATTTTAAGGAACTTCAGGCGCCCTAACCCCCTGAGTGGCAGTGCAGCACCGAAGCCCCTCACGGCAATAAACAGCCTGCTGTTCATTCCCTCCCCCGCCAGCACTGCAAGCGAACCAGCTGACCTGCCATTGCTACAGAGCAGCTGGGGAGCAGCCCTGCCCACAGCAATCACACAGAGGCTTCTCCAAGCGCGCAGCTAACCAGGCCTGACCCAGAGGCTGCCTCCTCCTTGCAGTCGACCAACACAGACAGCAGAGACCAGTGCAGAGTCCGAAAGGCACAAAGGGGCTTTATTCTCCCAGCGAACACACGCTGCTCACCTGCAAACTCCGCTAGTACCCTAGGCCATCCCAAGGGCCACCCTGTCCATGGCAGATCAGGAGATCAACCCAGAGGCTGCTCCCTGTGTGAGGTTGCCCAGCACAGGCAGCGGAGACCAGCGCGGAGTCCTGAAAGCACGAAGGGGTGCCATTCTCGCAGGAGAACACACGCCTCGCGCTTGTGACCCCCTCCAGTGCCATCGGCCGTCCCTAGGGCCGCCCCACCCATGGCAGCTCAGGGGATTAACCCAGAGGCTGCTCCCTGGGTGCACTTGAACGGCACAGGCAGTGGAGACTGGCAAGACGACCAACAAGCAGGAGGGCACTTTATTCCCCCAGCTGACACATGCGCCACTCGCCAGTGATCACTTCTATTGCCATGAAATAGCAGAAGAAACTTGTTCAGTCCAAAAATCCCTCAAACACCACAGAGAGGGCCTGGTGAGACGAAAATCACCAATCTTCCTAAGAATTCAAAATAAAAGTCATAAGCATGCTGATAGAGCAACAGAGAAATATGCAAGAGCAAAGGGATGAATTCTGGAGGGAGATAACAGAAATAAAAAAACAATAGAAGGATTTAAGAGCAGACTGGATGAGGTGGAAGAGACTGTTAATGGAGTAGAAATCAGAACAGGAATACAAAGAAGCTGAGACAAAGAGAGATAAAAGGATCTCTAGGAATGAAAGAATATTAAGAGAACTGTATGAACAATCCAAATGGAACAATATTTGCATTATAGGGGTATCAGAAGAAGAAGAGAGAAAAAAGGGATAGAAAGTGTCTTTGAAGAAATAATTGCTGAAAACTTCCCCAAGCTGGGGAAGGAAATAGTCACTCAGACCATGGAAGCCCACAGATCTCCCAACACAAAGGATCCAAGACATATAACAGTTAAAATGGCAAAGACCAAAAACAAGGATAGAGTATTAAAAGGAGCCGGAGAGAGAAAAAAGATCACCTAAAAAGGAAAACCCATTAGGCTATCATCAGACTTCTCTGCAGAAACCTTATGGGCCCGAAGAGAATGGCATGATATATTCAATGCAATGAAACAGAAGGGCCTCGAACCAAGCATACTGTATCCAGCAAGATTATCATTTAAATTTGAAGGAAGGATTAAACAATTCCCAGATAAACAAAAGTTAAGGGAATTTACCCCCCACAAACCATCTCTACAGTGTATGTTAAAGAGACTGCTCTAGATGGAAGTTCTTGTAAGGCTAAACAGATGTCACCAGAGAAAATAAAACCACAGCAAAGAAAGTAGACCAACCAAATACTAACTAAATGCAAAATAAAATCAGCTATTTAAAAAATCAGTCAAAGGAAACAAAAAAAGTACAGAATAAAACAATATATAAAGAGTGGAGGAGGAAGAAAAAGAAGGGAGAGAAAAAAAGAATCATCAGACTGTTTATAATAGCGTAATAAGTGAGTTAAGTTAGATGGTTAGATAGTAAAGAAGCTACCCTTGAACCTTTGGTAACCATGAATCCAAAGCCTGCAGTGGCAATAAGTGCATATCTATCGATAATCACCCTGAACGTAAATGGACTGAATGCACCAATCAAAAGACACAGAGTAATAGAATGGATAAAAAAGCAAGACCCATCTATATGCTGTCTACAAGAGACTCACCTCAAACCCAAAGACATACACAGACTAAAAGTGAAGGGATGGAAAAAGATATTTCATGCAAACAATAGAGAGACAAAGCAGGTATTGCAGTTCTTGTATCAGACAAAATAGACTTCAAAACAAAGAAAGCAACAAGACATAAAGAAGGACATTACATAATGATAAAGGGGTCAGTTCAACAAGAGGATATAACCATTATAAATATCTATGCACCCAACACAGGAGCACCTATGTTTGTGAAACAAATACCAACAGAATTAAAGGAGGAAATAGAATGCAATGCATTCATTTTAGGAGACCTCAACACACCATTCACTCCAAAGGACAGATCAACCAGGCAGAAAATAAGTAAGGACACCGAGGCACTGAAAAACACACTAGAAAAGATGGACCTAACGGACATCTACAGAACTCTACACCCAAAAGCAGCAACATACACATTCTTCTTAAGTGCACATGGAACATTTTCCAGAATAGACCACATACGAGGCCACAAAAAAAACCTCAATAAATTCAAAAATATTGAAATTCTACCAACCAATTTCTCAGATCACATAGGTATAAAACTAGAATAAATTGTACAAAGGAAACAAGAAGGCTCACAATTACACGGAGACTTAACAACATACTCCTAAATAATCAATGGATCAATGACCACATTAAAACAGAGATCAAGCAAATATAGAGACAAATGACAATGATAATTCAACAGCACAAAATCTGTGGGACGCAGTGAAGGCCATGCTAAGAGGAAAGTATATTGCAATACAGGCCTAGCTCAGGAAAGAAGAACAATCCCATATGACAGTCTAAACTCACAGTTAACGAAACTAGAAAAAAAAGAAAAATGAGGCCCGAAGTCAGCAGGAGGGACATAAATAAAGATCAGAGAAGAAATAAATAAAATTAGAAAAATAAAACAATAGAAAAAAATCAATGAAACCAAGAGCTGGGTCTTTGAGAAAATAAACAAAATAGATAAACCACTAGCCAGACTTAATAATAGAAAAAGAGAATCTACATGCATAAAGAGAATCAGAAATGAGAAAGGAAAAATCATGATGGACAACACAGAAATACAAAGAATTATTAGAGAATACTATGAAAATCTGTATGCTGACTTCCAGGAAGATGGCGGCGTGAGCAGGGCGGCAGAAATCTCCTCCCAACACTATATTTATCTACGAAAACACAGCAAATACATCTATTCCTAAAAGAGAGACGAGAATACACAGGAAAGCGCACAGCATGCATCTACACCCGAGAGGACTCGGCACCCCAAGAGGCGGGTAAGATACGGAGCCGCGACCCGGCGGGACCCGAGCACTCCCCTACCCCAGTGCACCAGCGGGAGGAGAGGATTCAGAAACGGGAGGGAGTGGAAGTACACCCCACGAAGTAGCCAGCCCCGGTGATCTGCACGGGGAGCGCTGACCCACATTGCGCAGTGCAGCGGAGATTGGAGAGACAGAGGGGCAGGATCTGAGGGGGGAATGCGCCAGGGTGCTTGCAGCCGGCTCCCAGGAAGGAAAAAAAGTGTGTGCTTTCTTCAGCGGTCTTAAAGAGACAGGAGCCCAGCGGAGGAGCCGGATCGCCCCAGCACACTCAGCCCAGCAGGCTCGGAGTCCTGGGGAGTTTCAGACGCCTTAGCTGGCGACTGAGGAAGCGTAGCCATACTTACACTTCTCACTGAGATCAACAGCCTCCTATTCGTTCCCACCCCTGCCAGAGCGATAAAGGGCCCTGCAGAGCAGCGCAGCCACAGCTGTGGAATAGTGGGGCAATAGCGCCACCTACAGCATTCCCACAGAATCTACGTCCGGTGGGCGTTTTTTTTGTTTTGTTTTGTTTTTGTTTTGTTTTTGTTTTTTCTTTCTTTTTTTTTTCTTTCTTTCTTTTTTCTCTTTTTTTTCTCTTTTTTTTCTTCTCTTTTTAAAGTCTTAAAGAGCCCAGCTGACATACGTGGCAACTATCAGTGACCAATTCTATAAGCCATGAAAAGACAGAGGAATATGGTTCAGAACAAAATCAACCAGACAACCCCAGAGAGGGAGTCTGAAGGGATGGAAATGCACAGTCTTCCTGAAAAAGAATTCAGAATAGAAGTCATAACCATGCTGATGGACCTACAAAGAAATGTGCAAGAGCTGAGGGAGGAAGTGAGGGAACTGAGGAAAGACAATGCAGAAATCAGACAAGCGATCGATGGGCTTAACAGCAGAATGGATGAGATGCAAGAGACTGTTAATGGAATAGAAAACAGAGAACAGGAGTACAGAGCAGCTGAGGCAGAGAGAGATAAAAGTATTTCTAGGAATGAAAGAATATTAAGAGAACTGTGTGACCAATCCAAATGGAACAATATTCGCATTATAGGAGTACCAGAGGAAGAAGAGAGAGAGAAAGGGATAGAAAGTGTCTTTGAAGAAATAATTGCTGAAAACTTTCCCTCGCTGGGGAAGGAAAGAGTCTCGCAGTCCACCGAAGCTCATAGATCTCCCAACAAAAGGTAACCAAGGAAGACAACACCAAGACACATAATAATTAAAATGGCAAAGATCAAAGACAAGGACAGAGTATTAAAGGCAGCTAGAGAGAGAAAAAAGATCACCTACAAAGGAAAACCCATCAGACTATCATCAGACTTCTCAACAGAAACCTTACAGGCCAGAAGAGAATGGCATGATATATTTAACGTTATGAAACAGAAGGGCCTCGAACCAAGAATATTGTATCCACCACGATTATCATTTAAATATGATGGAGGGATTAAACAATTTCCAGATAAACGAAAGTTGAGAGAGTTTGCCTCTCATAAACCACCACTACAGGATATCTTAAATGGACTGCTCTAGATGGAAGCACACCTAAAGCTAAAAAGAGGTCACCAGAGAAAATAAAATCATAGCAAAGAAAGCAGACCGTCCAAATACTAACTAAAGGCAAAGAATAAAACACCTATTATAGAAAGAATGGAGGAGGAGGAATAAGAAGGGAGAGAAATAAAGAAACATCAGACTGTGTTTACAATAACTTAACAAGAAAGTTAAGTTAGATTGTTGGATAGTAAAGAAGCAACCCTTGAACCCTTGATAACCACGAATCTAAAGCCAGCAATGGCAATAAGTACATATGTATCAATAATCACCCTCAATGTAAATGGACTGAATGCACCAGTCAAAAGACACAGAGTAACAGAATGGATAAAAAAGCAAGGCCCATCTATATGCTGCCTACAAGAAACTCACCTCAAATCCAAAGATATACACAGACTAAAAGTGAAGGGATGGAAAAAGATATTTCATGCAAACAACAAAGAGAAAAAAGAAGGTGTTGCAGTACTTGTATCAGACAAAATAGTCTTCAAAACAAAGAATGTAGCAAAAGATAAAGAAGGACATTACATAATGATAAAGGGGTCAGTCCAACAAGAAGATATAACCATTATAAATATATATACACCCAACACAGGAGCACCAGCATATGTGAGACAAATACTAACAGAATTAAAGGAGGAAATACACAGCAGTGCATTCATCTTAAGAGACTTCAACACACCACTCACTCCAGAGGACAGATCAACCAGACAGAAAATAAGTAAAGACACAGAGGCACTGAAAAACACACTAGAACAGATGGACCTAACAGACATCTACAGAACTCTACACCCAAAAGCAACAGGATACACATTCTTCTCAAGTGCACATGGAACATTTTCCAGAATAGACCACATACTAGGCCACAAAAAGAACCTCAGTAATTTCAAAAATATTGAAATCCTACCAACCAACTTCTCAGATCACCAAGGTATAAAACTAGAAATAAATTTTAGAAAGAAATCAAAAAGGCTCACAAATACATGGAGACTTAACAACACTCTCCTAATTAATCAATGGGTTAACGACCAAATCAAAACAGAAATCAAAGAACATATGGAGACTAATGACAACAACAACACAAAGCCACAACTTCTGTGGGATGCAGCAAAGGCAGTTCTAAGAGGAAAGTATATTGCAATCCAGGCCTATTTAAAGAAGGAAGAACATTCCCAAATGAATAGTCTAAGGACACAATTACTGAAATTAGGAAAAGAAGACAAATGAGGCCCAAAGTAACCAGAAGGAGGGACATAATAAAGATTAGAGAAGAAATAAATAAGATTGAGAAGAATAAAACAATAGAAAAAATCAATGAAACCAAGAGCTGGTTCTCTGAAAAAATAAAATAGATAAACCCCTAGCCAGACTCATTAAGAGAAAAAGAGAATCTACACACATAAACACAATCAGAAATGAGAAAGGAAAAATAAAGACGGACCCCACAGAAATACAAAGAATCATGAGAGAATATTATGAGAATCTATATGCTAACAAGCTGGAAAACATAGAAGAAATGGACAACTTCTTAGAAAAATACAACCTTCCAAGACGGACCAACAAGAAACAGAAAAACTAAGCAGACCAATCACCAGCGATGAAATCCAATTGGTAATCAAAAAACTACCCAAGAACAAAACCCCCAGGCCTTATGGATGCACCTCTGAATTCTACCAGACATATGGAGAAGAAATAACACCGATTCTCCTTAAAGTTTTCCAAAAAATAGAAGAGGAGGGAATACTTCCAAACTCATTCTATGAAGCCAGCATCACTCTAATACCAAAACCGGGCAAAGATCTCACCAAAAAAGAAAATTACAGACCAATATCCCAGATGAACGTAGATGCAAAAATACTCAACAAAATATTAGCAAACCGAATTCAAAAATACATCAAGAGGGTCATACACCATGATCAAGTGGGATTCATCCCAGGGATGCAAGGATGGTACAACATTCGAAAATCCATCAACATCATCCACCACATCAACAAAAAGAAGAACAAAAACCACATGATCATCTCCATAGATGCTGAAAAAGCATTTGACAAAATTCAGCATCCATTCCTGATTAAAACTCTCAACAAAGTGGGTATAGACGGCAAGTACCTCAACATCATAAAGGCCATATATGACAAACCCACAGCCAACATCATACTTAACAGCGAGAAGGTGAAAGCTTTTCATCTAAGATCGGGAACAAGACAGGGATGCCCACTCTCTCCACTGTTATTCACCATAGTACTAGAGGTCCTAGCCACGGCAATCAGACAAAACAAAGACATACAAGGCATCCAGATTGGTAAAGAAGAAGTCAAATTGTCACTATTTGCAGATGACATGAACTGTACATAAAAAACCCTAAAGGCTCCTCTCCAAAACTACTAGAACTAATATCTGAATTCAGCAAAGTTGCAGGCTACAAAATTAACACACAGAAATCTGTTGCTTTCCTATACACTAATGCTGAACTAACAGAAAGAGAAATCAGAAAAACAATTCCATTCACAATTGCATCAAAAACAATAAAATACCTAGGAATAAACCTAACGAAGGAAGTGAAAGACCTGTACTCTGAAAAGTACAAGACACTCCTAAGAGAAATTAAAGAGGACACTAACAAATGGAAGTGCATCCCATGCTCCTGGTTAGGAAGAATAAATATTGTCAAAATGGCTATACTACCCAAAGCAATCTACAGATTCAATGCAATCCCTATCAAACTACCAATAGCTTTCTTCAATGAACTGGAACAAATAATTCTAAAATTCATATGGAACCACAAAAGACCCCGAATAGCCAAAGCAATCCTGAGAAGGAGGAATAAAACAGGGGGAATTACGCTCCCTGACTTCAAGCTCTACTACAAAGCCACAGTAATCAAGACAATTTGGTATTGGCACAAAAACAGACCCACAGACCAGTGGAACACAATAGAAAATCCAAACATTAACCCAAACATATACAGTCAATTAATATTTGATAAAGGAGCCTTGGATATACAATGGGGAGATGACAGCCTCTTCAGCAGCTGGTGTTGGAAAAACTGGACAGCTACATGTAAGAGAATGAAACTGGACTACTGTCTAGCCCCATACACAAAGGTAAACTCAAGATGGATCAAAGACCTGAATGTAAGTCATGAAACCATAAAACTCTTAGAAAAAAACATAGGCAAAAATCTCTTGGACATAAACATGAGCAACTTCTTCATGAATATATCTCCCCAGGCAAGGGAAACAAAAGCAAAAATGAACAAGTGGGACTATATCAAGCTGAAAAGCTTCTGTACAGCAAAGCACACCATCAGTAGAACAAAAAGACATCCTACAGTATGGGAGAATATATTCATTAAAAAGTATGTGATAAAAGGTTGACATCCAAAATATATAAAGAACTCATGCATCTTAACAAACAGAAAGCAAATGATCCAATTAAGTAATGGGCAGAGGACATGAATAGACACTTCTCTAAAGAAGAAATTCAGATGGCCAACAGGCACATGAAAAGATGCTCCACATCGCTAATCATCAGAGAAATGCAGATTAAAACTACAATGAGATATCACCTCACACCAGTGAGGATGGCCAACATCCAAAACACAAACAACAACAAATGTTGGCGAGGATGTGGAGAAAAGGGAACCCTCCTACACTGCTGGTGGGACTGCAAATTAGTTCAACCATTGTGGAAAGCAGTATGGAGGTTCCTCAAAAAACTCAAAATAGAAATACCATTTGACCCAGGAATTCCACTCCTAGGAATTTACCCTAAGAATGCAGCATCCCAATTTGAAAAAGACAGATGCACCCCTATGTTTATCGCAGCACTATTTACAATAGCCAAGAAATGGAAGCAACCTAAGTGTCCATCAGTAAATGAATGGATAAAGAAGATGTGGTACATATACACAATGGAATATTATTCAGCCATAAGAAGAAAACAAATCCTACCATTTTCAACAACATGGATGGAGTAGAGGGTATTATGCTCAGTGAAATAAGCCAAGCCGAAAAAGACAAGTATCAAATGATTTCATTCATATGTGGAGTATAAGAACAAAGAAAAAATACTGAAGGAACAAAACAGCAGCAGACTCACAGAACCCAAGAACGGACTAATAGTTACCAAAGGGAAAGGGACTGGGGAAAATGGGCGGGAAGGGAGGGATAAGAGGGAAAAAGGGGCATTACGATTAGCAGATGTAATGTTGGGGGGGCACGGGGAGGGCAGTACAACTCAGAGAAGACAAGTAGTGATTCTATAGCATCTCACTACGCTGATGGACAGTGACTGTAATGGGGTTGGTGCGGGGGACCTGTTGAAGGCGTAGTTTAATAACCATAATATTGCACATGTAATTGTAGATTAATGATAATAAAATAAAGTATATTAAAAAAAAAAGAAAATCTGTATGCTAACGAACTGGATAACCTAGAAGAAATGGACAGCTTTCTAGAAAAATACAGCCTTCCAAGACCGACCAAGGAAGAAACAGAAAATCTAAACAGACCAATTAACCAGCATGAATCGGTAATCAAAAAAACTACTCAAGAAAAAAAAACCTGGACCAGATGCATTCACCGCTGAATTTTATCAGACATTTAGAGAAGATATAATACCCATTCTCCTTAAAGTTTACCAAAAAATAGAAGAGGAGTGAATACTTCCAAACTCATTCTATGAAGCCAGCATCACTCGAATACCAAAACCAGGCAAAGACACCAGAAAAGAAAAGAACTATAGACCAATATCCCTGATGAACATAAATGCAAAAATACTCAAGAAAATATTAGCAAACCGAGTTCAAAAATACGTGAAGAAGATAATACACCATGATTTAGTGGGATTCATCTCAGGGATGCAAGGATGGTACAACATTTGAAAATACATCAGCATCATCCACCACATCAACAAAAAGGACAAAAACCACATGCTCATCTCCATAGATGCCAAAGAAGCGTTCAACAAAATTCAACATCCATTCATGATAAAAACTCTCAGCAAAAAGGGGATAGAGGGCAAGTACCTCAACATAATAAAGGCCATATATGACAAACCCACAGCCAACATCATACTTATCAGCGAGGAGCTGAAAGCTTTTCCTTTAAGATTGGGAACAAGAAAACGATGCCCACTCTCCCCACTTTTATTCAACATAGTACTGGAGGTCCTCGCCATGGCAATCAGTCAACACAAAGAAGTAAAAGACATCCAGATTGGCAAGGAAGAAGTCAACTGTCCCTATTTGCAAATGACATGATATTGTACATAACAAACCCTGAAGAATCCACTCCAAAACTACTAGATCTAATATCTGAATTCAGAAAAGTTGCAGGATACAAAATTAATACACAGAAATCTGTTGTTTTCGTGTACACTAATGATGAACTAGCAGAAAGAAAAACAGGAAAACAATTCCATTCACAATTGCATCAAAAAGAATAAAATACCTAGGAATAAACCTAACCAAGGAAGTGGAAGACCTATCTATACCCTGAAAACTACAAGACACTCTTAAGAGAAATTTAAGAGGACACTAATAAATGGAAATTCATCCCATGCTCTTGGGTAGGAAGAATTAATATTGTCAAAATGATCATCGTGCCTAAAGCAATCTACAGATTCAGTGCAGTCCCTATCAAAATACCAACAGCATTCTTCA
Organism: Smutsia gigantea; assembly: GCA_032199065.1. Classification (NCBI taxonomy): domain Eukaryota; kingdom Metazoa; phylum Chordata; class Mammalia; order Pholidota; family Manidae; genus Smutsia; species Smutsia gigantea. The sequence continues at coordinate 26,053 of JAVSCE010015255.1, forward strand.
ACAAACTGGAATGAATAGTTCTAAAATTCGTATGGAACCACAAAAGACCCCGAATAGCCAAAGCAATTCTGAGAAGGAAGAATAAAGCGGGAGGATCTCGCTTCTCAACTTCAAGCTCTACTGCAAAGTCACAGTAATCAAAACAATTTGCTACTGGCACAAGAACAGACCCACAGACCAGTGGAACAGAATAGAGAGTCCAGATATTAACCCAAATATATATTGTCAATTAATATACTATAAAGGAGCCATAGATACACAATGGGGAAATGACAGCCTCTTTAACAGCTGGTGTTGGCAAAACTGGACAGCTACATGTAAGAGAATGAAACTGGATAATTGTCTAATCCCATACACAAAAGTAAGCTCAAAATGGATCAAAGACCTGAATGTAAGTCATGAAATCATAAAACTTTTAGAAAAAAACATAGGCAAAAATCTCTTGGTCACAAATATGAGCAACTTCTTCATGAGCATATCTCCCCAGGCAAGGGAAACAAAAGGAAAAATGAACAAGTTGGACTATATCAAACTAAAAAGCTTCTGTGCAGCAAAGTGCACCATCAGTAGAACAAAAAGACATCCTGCAGTATGGGAGAATATATTCATAAATGACATAGCTGGTAAGGGATCCAAAATATATAAAGAGCTCACGCACCTCAACAAACAAAAAGCAAATAAGCCAATTAAAAAATGGGCAGAGGACATGAATAGACACTTCTCGAAAGAAGAAATTCAGATGGCCAACAGGCACATGAAAAGATGCTCCACATCGGTAATCATCAGAGAAATGCAAATTAAAACCCCAATGAGATACCACCTCACACTAGTTAGGATGGCCACCATCCAAAAGACAAACAACAAGAAATGTTGGCGATGATGTGGTTAAAGGGGAGCCCTCCTACACTGCTGGTGGGAATGTAAACTAGTTAAACTATTGTGGAAAGCAGTATGGAGGTTCGTCAAAAAAAAAAAATAGAAATACCATTTGACCCAGGAATTCCACTCCTAGGAATTTACCCTAAGAATGCAGCAGCACAGTTTGAAAAAGACATATGCACCCCTATGTTTATTGCAACACTACAATAGCCAAGAAATGGAAGCAACGTAAGTGTCCATTAGTAGATGAATGGATAAAGATTCTGTACATATACACAATGTAGTATTATTCAGCCATAAGAAGAAAACAAATCCTACCATTTGCAACAACATGGATGGAGCTAGAGGGTATTATGCTCCATGAAATAAGCCAGGAGAAAGACAAGTATCAAATGATTTCACTCATGTGGAATATAAGAACAAAGAAAAAACTGAAGGAACAAAACAGTAGCAGACTCACAGGACTCAAGAATGGAGTAACAGTTACCAAAAGGAAAGGGAGTTGGGCGGATGGGTGGGAAGGGAGGGATAAGGGGGAAAAGGGGCATTACGATTAGCACACATAATGTAGGGAGGGCGGGCACCGGGAAGGCAGTATAACACAGCGAAGAGAAGTAGTGATTTTACAGCATCTTACTACGCTGATGGAGAGTGCTTGTAATGGGGTATGTGGTTGGGGACTTGATAATGGGGGGAGTCTAGTAACCATAATATTCTTCATTTAATTGTTTATTAATGATACCAAAAATATATATATATATATGTTATTATTATGGTGATAGTATATTTAAGAGAAGAGTGGAGAGTTCTAGTTAACTGTATGAATTTCTGGAGTGGAGGCTCATAAGGCTAGCTTCTCCTGAACTACTTTGGTACATATCACAAGTTCCCGTGTACTCAGACCTTGTTTTGGACTCTTATTTTACTGATGTATTTGTTTTTTCCTAAATCAGTACTGTTTATTTGAACACAGAAATTTTATATGTTAAGTTGTAATATTCAAGTAATTCCCCTCCACCCTTACTTTTTTTCATAGTTTTCTTGGCTAGTCTCAAAAATATGTTATTCATCATTATGTGTTTAAAGTTATTTTATGCAGTCCTAAAAAGGAAAATGAAAACTTGGTATTATTCCAGTTAAAATTAATTCATTTTGGGAGGTTTAATTTTTATTTAAGTAAACTTTTTATTTTGAGATAATTGTAGATTTGTAGTTGTAAGAAGTTATACAGAGATGTTGTGTGCTCTTTACCCAGTTTCCCTCAATGGAAACATTTTGCAAAGCCATCATATATCGCAATCAGGATATTGGCATTGATACAGTAAAGACACAGAATATTTTGATCATCACAGAGTGTCCCCATACTGCCTTTTTAAAAATTGTTATGTAATTCCCCCTTTAAAGTATACAGTCCAGGAAACTGAGATATTGAGAAGTTAAGTAGCTTTCTCTAGAATGCTGCAGAAGAATAAAAGGTAGTTCTGTTTATCTCATTCTTCACACTTCTGTACATCCCCCTCCTTACTCTCCTCCATTTATAACATGTAATCTATTAAGTCTTTAGGAAAAATGCAAGTTTCATTTTGTTTACTTGATTTCAAGGTTGGTGAAGATCTTCGGCAAGATATGTTAGCTTTACAGATGATAAAGATTATGGATAAGATCTGGTTAAAAGAAGGGCTAGATTTAAGAATGGTGATTTTCAAATGTCTCTCAACTGGCAGAGATCGTGGTAAGTCTATTAGTTGTGTCTTGGTTTCTTCTTTTTTCATGTGTGAGCTGAGAGTGTACCTTCCGTAAGGGTTCTGATGCCACACTATGATCTCAGTTGTTTCTTATTTTAATTTAACGTTATTTTATTGATTCAGTTTCTCATGATTAAATATCTCAAGGGCAGTCCTAATAAATGCTCTATACAGTAACCAGAGGTATCCAGCAATTACCTAATGAGGACTTTATGGTCTCTAGCTTTCTACTTAAAATTAAGACCATGTCTAAATTAAGCTAACTTTGATTTCGTTTCTGTGAAATAAAATAATGGTAATAAAGGTTTGGTGATTTTTAGTAAGAGCAGATTTCATCTTATTTACTGAACAAGTTTTTCTTACCACCTAGGTGAAATGTTAATAGTACTGCACTCAAGGGAATATTGTGATAATTAAATGAGATAATGAATCTAAAATATCTCAGTATCTGATACATAATTAGGTGCTCAAAGTATGACCATTATCATTATTTAATAAATGTTTGTTGTGTATCTTCCTTTTGCAAAATACTGATAACATGTAGTGCTTTTATTTTAGAGGAAAGCAATTAAAGACATGATATAAGTAATTAGAAAATTCTGTGATAAGCTAAAAGCTCTAAGAGAATTACAGAGGCAGTGCTGTGGGGTTTTAAAAGAGAAAAGTCACCTATGGTTGGTGGAAATGAGAAATGCTTCACAGATTCTAATCATAGACACTAGAAAGTCACCTGAAAGATTATCTTATCTAATCGTCCTTCTGATATTTGCCATTCAATTTATACTTAAATACCTATAATAAAGAGAATTCACTGCATTTCAAGACAGTGCGTCGTATCCTGGATAGCTCTAATAGTTGTAGAGCTCTTGTACTCAGGTAAATGAGAACTGACTCCTGGTTTCTTCCACCCATCATTTGCAGTTCTGTTCATACATTATCATGAAATTAAGTCAAATCCTCCTTCATGATGACCATATTGTGGCTTCAGATCCTGAGTCCCAAATTCTTCAACTATTTGTCATGTGTAACTTTACCAGTCAACTGGTTTTTGTCATGATAAAGGGCTCAAGAGATCCATAGTCTCTCTAAGAAATGGCATCTGGATTTTGTAAAGTGTGTAAGGGTGGGCAAAGTGTCACACATGTGAAGCTTATTCACAAATATAGCCATCACACTGGCTCCTACTAAAGCATGCCTTGGCCATTCTGTACGTTTACATTTCATATCTTAGACCCAAGTGCAGGACCCTAACTATTAACTTTCTTGTTATATTTCATCCATTACTTCTTCACCTATTGGATTCCCTCTAAAATCTGAGTTTAGTCATCTGTCAAATGGACATCTGTTGAATGGAACCTCTTAGTTTGTATCATGAACCCATTTGAAGAACATAGCTTCTGCTGCAGCTTCTGCTAAGTCATTGAAAGAAATATTTATTAAGAGAGAGCCAGGGACCAACCAACCGTTGCAGCATGTCACTAGAGATCTTCCTTTGAGTGATTGCTAAATCTTTGGGTTCTATATTTTACCTGGTTACTCATCTATTTCATTGTGTTATGAACCACTCCACATTTCTCCATTTTATCCATCAGGACAGTATGAGAACCATATCACTTTCCATTCTCAGGTTCGGATTTACAAACTTTACCTTGTCAAAATTAAAATCACGCCAATTTAGGAATTCTTGATGGTTCTTTTTCATAAAAGTCTTGTCAGGTAGAAGTTGTTTTATCAAGTAAGATTCCTCAATGAGAGCCTACCATTTCATTAGATTAGTTTTTCTGTCACCACACTTAACTTTATATAGTTGAATTTCCTCTTTTCTTACAGAATTCCATGTAACATCGGGGGCAACCAAATTCCTGTTGTTTTTATTGTTTTTCTAACTGATTTAGTGCTTACTTTGCCTTGCCCTGTGCTAAGCTTTTCAATTGTGTTACCTCCCTGTATTCTTATTTTTCAAATGAAGAAATCACATCCACATCTTCTGTGAAGTTTTTAACAAGACTTCAATCTATAGTAATCCATCCCTTCTCCAGACTGAGCAATTAATTGTCTTTAATACTCACCAGACATTTACTGCATGTTTTATCTTCCCCACCTGATTAATTTTAAGTTCCTTCAGGGCAGGGACATATCTTACATAGATAGTAGTACTTTGTATGTCTTGTGAACTTTTGTCCACTGTCTTATATAGTCATTTGTGCATATGTATATTTGATTATGAAATTAGAAATTTCTATCTATATTAAAACTTTGATTAAATATAGTCATAGAATCAAGATACAAGTACTGATTGAAAAAGGATGTCATTATGAACTATAAACTAGATTATGCAACCAAACCAACATAAAAGATGCAAATGAATTCACTCTCCATGTGTGGCCAGATTACTCAGATACAACCTGGCCCTGTATACTTCTTTTTGGGTGACCTGGAGACTTTGGCTGACTTGGTTTCTTCCAGTCCCTTGTCCTAAGCAGGTCTCTGTATTCATATCTTATTTTGACACCAGTGCATCTCCTTGATTCTTAAAATACATAAAATAATTTTTAAGTTAAATAAATAATATATGCACATAGTAAAATATCCATATAGCATGTAGTGGAATAAATTGAAACATAAATCTTAATTTTCTCCCATACCTCCATCCTCAATCCTAGGCATCCTACTCCTAAAATGTAATAGCTTACATTGCCTTTTGGGTATATTTGGTGTATATTCCAACATACATAGTAGCCTTTACTTTAAACACAAAAGTATAGGTTTCCATTGGATTCTGTCTTCAAAAATATGTTTTTGAGATTTTTGTATGTTAGCACATAGAAATCTATTTCATTGTATTCATTGTGTAGATGTCCCATAATTTGATACTTGTTTTAAAGGAGTTATAGAGGAAACAAAAATGATTTGCCCAACTAGGCATTTACATCTCAGTTTGGAAGACAAAACACATACTTTAGGCTTAAGCATATCACAAAGACAGTCTTAATCTGTTCTTCCCTTTGAAAGGCTTTGTGTATTCTGAAACATTCTTATATTGCCCAAATCGTGATTAGAGAAAATTTTTTGCTGAAATGGACCAGCATGTATCTTATATAAATAGGCTTATTAGTGAGGTCAGTATCATCTAGTGTATGATGAAAGTTGTTATTCTTTGGGTGGATAGCACATGGAGGTTCAGACTTACAGAGTCTCAAATAGTCAAATTCAACTTAAGAATTCTGAAAATAAAAAGTAATTTTGATTGCTCACATTTTCTAGCATAGGCTGCCAGCATTGATTTTTTTACCCCCATGATAATTACTAGCTGGTATTTTATGCCAACAATTGAAAGCTATGTATTCTTTAAACAATTACTTTTGGGAGACATTTTCACATAGCTTCGTGGTTTGTTTGTTTTTAAAGGCATGGTGGAGCTAGTTCCTGCTTCAGATACCCTCAGGAAAATCCAAGTGGAATATGGTGTGACTGGATCCTTTAAAGATAAACCACTTGCAGAGTGGCTGAGGAAATACAATCCTTCTGAAGAGGAATATGAAAAGGTGATTGGCACATCTCCTTATTCTAAATAACGCTGTCAAGAATGTATTGCATAGGTCTAAGTGCTTTCATTTTCCAACTCTGGTGACTATTTAGTCTAAGTAATGAAAACAGTATCTTTCTCCAAGAAAATAATATAAAAACAGAATGCATTAAATGGCAGGATCTGAGTAAAACCAGTGCTAATTACCCATAAAACATTCCAAACATGTATTTAAGAGGCCAGCAAAACAGGTACTCTTATAACCCAGAATGTTATGGGCCAGACCCTCTGGGGTTAAATTCAGTCCCCAGGTCATGCACCAACTATGAAGCCTTGGGCAAATTATTAACCTCTTTGTGCCTCAGTGACCTCCGCTGTAAAATATTATGTATTATTGTATTATGTATTTTGATGGTAAAAAATAATAGTACTATAAGGTTTTGTGAAAATTAAGTGAATTAATATATATAAAAAGTTACATAAATTCTGCAGTTGATGGCTATTCTTACCATTATTGGAGGCATACATTTTTTGTTTTAGTATACTTTTGAATTACATAAGAAGAGATCTCTTAGAACATAAGGCCTCTAACAATCCTAAATGGGCCTAAGGAAGACTCAAGAACACTTTCAATGGTGAGGTAAGAAGATCCCAATTTTAATGTCATTTGCCAGCTCAGTTCATGTCAAATCATTAATCTATCACACAGATAAATATGTGCAAGTTCTATCTGCCAACCTAAGAAAGTAAAATAGAGGAGCTTTGTCCTTTTTTGGTCTTTTGGTCTTTTATAAACTGTTGAAGATCTGAAAGCTTTACAGCAGAAGCCAATACTTGTTTATAGTAATGTTTACTCTTTTGTTATTCCAGGTAAGTTATTTGACACAAAAAATTGTTAAGTAACATACATTGAGTGAGTGCCTTTTATGCATTTGGTTCTACCAAGTGCTTTTACCAAGTAAAAGGAAATATAACATAGTGGACTCATATTGCCTGAGTTTGAGTCTTGGCTCTGCCACTTAACAGTTATGTGATCCTGGGCAAATAATCTCTGTTTTGGTTTCCCTCATATATAGAATGGTAGTAATAATAGAACCTACGTTATTGGTTTGTTCTGAGTTACTGTATACCTGTGCACATATACTGTGTATGTGTGTGCGTGTGTGTGTGTAGAGAGAGTAGTGCAGTCCCTGGTTTGTGATAAGTGCTGTATAAGCATTTGCTGTTACCATCATCATCATCAGTTATGATTTCTGAGGGGTTATGGAATAAAATTAACCACATGAACATGCAGAGCCATGTGATTGCTACATTTAGAAATGCTGGATCTTGAGAATTATCTAAATGTATGCTTCAGAATAAAAATACTCATTGTAAGCATCTTGCCATATCCTTCTGTATGATACTATGTTAGTAATTTAATGCTGGGAGCAGGCAGGGCTGAAGTGAAAGGTTTCCAGCTTTGAGAAACTTGCAAATGACACAAAAGGAGTCACCAAATGGACAATAAAGCACATTAACCGTATTACTGGGTGTTGAAAGCGATAAATCAACTTTCTTTGCACATGCCTTCCCTGCAAGCCAAGAAAAAAATGGTGGGGGAGAACATTCTTTCGTTCAGATTAATTTTTGTCCAAGTGGTACCACTTGGCAATCAGCAGAGCCTGTAAAGAGCAGGGTTCTGCAGATATGCTTAAAAGGTTTTCAAAGGCAGCGTGTACCTGATTAAGAACTCATGAGATCTCTGCCTGTTACAAGACAAATGCTAGACACATGGTAGGGGGGATCATGGGGAAGACAGTGTAGCACAGAGAAGGCAAATAGTGACTCTGGTATCTTACTACACTGATGGACAGTGACTGCAGTGGGGTATGGGGGGCTTGATAATATGGGTGAATGTAGTAACCACATTGTTTTTCATGTGAAACCTTCATAAGAGTGTATATCAATAATACCTTAATAAAAAAAAGTTTCTAAAAAAAAGAAGGGGCAGTAACCACCTTAGGAAGGGTGTTTTTGTTTCTGAAATATGAAAAGGCTGGTTTTGTTACCATAACCTAGTTTGTAAACTGTTGAAAAAATGGATTACAGTAGTGTGCTCAAAGAGTGGTAAATTACTTTAATCTTTGTAACTGTGCCTCCTCTAAAAATAATTTTTTTCCTAAAATAATTTCGTATAATTTTGTCTGTACAGGCTTCTGAAAATTTTATCTATTCTTGTGCTGGTTGCTGTGTAGCCACCTATGTTTTGGGCATCTGTGACCGACACAATGACAATATAATGCTTCGAAGCACAGGACACATGTTTCACATTGACTTTGGAAAGTTTTTGGGCCATGCACAGATGTTTGGCAGCTTCAAAAGGTACTAATGATGTTGCTAAAGAAAAGAGAGGTGCTTCCTGTTTCACAGTTAATGTCCCAACCTTGCCTTTTTTTCTTGCTGTTCTTTGCCTTGTAGCTCTTTTCTAGCATAACTGGGGATGGAAAATGTAGTACACAAGAATGAGTATATGTGTGTACCTTTGTTGAAATGAAGTAAGGTGTATTTTATTTTATCTAGTTAGTGGTACCTACTGGAAATGTTCTCATTTGTACAATAGCAATGAGTACAGAACTGTTCTCTCTGTATGTTTGTAACGACTGTTAGATCTCTATTTGAGTGTGTGGATTCATAAATACCACTTTGGAAAAAAGTTCATATATAATTTCTATCTAAATAATGAGATTATGTAATGGCTTTCGTGAAAATGTAAATTTGTTAGATTATGCAAATTCATAACTGCCTGATACTGAGTTTCCCAGTGGAAGTTGCTATGACTCACATAGTTCAATAACTGTGTAATAATAAGAGCACTATTTGAATATCTTCATTTAGTATTACTTTTTTTTTAATAGAGATCGGGCTCCTTTTGTACTGACCTCTGATATGGCTTATGTCATTAATGGAGGTGAGAAGCCCACCATTCGTTTCCAGTTGTTTGTGGACCTCTGCTGTCAGGCCTACAATTTGATAAGAAAGCAAACAAACCTCTTTCTCAACCTCCTTTCACTGGTAATTGTTCTTTATAAGCATTTAATTAATTTTATATTAATACTTCTGTATTTCATTATCTAAAAAAGGATAATTTCTGATTCTGGAATAAAACTTATTGTTATAAATGTTAGATAAATTATTACCAAAATATTTTAAAATTACAGACACTGCTTATATAAAATACAAAAAATAAGTCACTAAAGTGGTTATCCAGGGAACGAGGAGTTAAAGTAACTGAAAAGGATCCTGAAAAGGTCATCTGGGATGCTGGTACATATTTTGTGTCTTAATCTGGGTGTGTTTAGATTGTGAACATTCATTAAGCTGTACACTTAAGATATCTGTACTTTTCTGAAAGTATATTAAGTAAAAAGTAAAAACAAACAAAAACCTGTTAGGATTATTGTGACTAAAATTGATGTAAAAACAGAAGACTAGACTAAAACAGCTTTTATTCCATAAACTGTCTTTGTGACTTTTCAATTGACCTCCTTGACTTCAGTTTTTTCATTTGTAAGAGAATCACTTAGGTCCCTAAAATACTGAGAAATTCCTCAGAACTGTGGTTGTTTTTGTTTGCTTTAGTTCTAATTACTTGGCCAGCTTCTAGGGAGGAGTAAGGAGCAGACTTAAAAAATTCAACTCACAAACATTTTTTTTCCTTCCCTTTTTATAGATGATTCCTTCAGGGTTACCAGAACTTACAAGTATTCAAGATTTGAAATATGTTAGAGATGCACTTCAACCCCAAACTACAGATGCAGAAGCTACAATTTTCTTTACCAGGTAAGGCTTATGTCAAAAGTTTATTTATTGTATAAATATAAAGGATTTACAACAGCACTTTAAAAAATATTTTTTTTCTCTCAGAATATGATCTCAAGGTTTATTTAGTATGATTTCATTTATAAATATCCTATTTATGAACTGTTTCTGCAAAACATATTTCTACAGTGCCAGATGCAAAGTTGTTTTTTCTCAAATGATACCTAATTATCAAATTATTATCTAGTCATCAAACCCACCAAATTAATCTATTTTTCAGGATTCTGCCATAACAGTTTTCATTGATACCATAATGCTTAAAACACCAAACTCTGGGACACTGCTGTAATAAATTGTTATTACATGACACAGTCCTTGAAACATACATACCAATGACTGGCATTTGAACTAGTTGTTTTTGCTTTAAAAGTAGATCTTCCTGGCAACTTAACATGTCAAGGGTCTGGTGACCAGGTTGGTTACTGATGAGTAGTACCACCTCATTTTAATGCCACACAGGGAGGGGAATATGAGTCTGTATTCTTTTCTTTCCTTTTTCTTTTGCTTTCTTCCTCTCAGTGGAGAAGAGGTAGAAAACACTGGACTGGACTTCCATAGTCTCAAGTGTCTGGGCCGAATTGAATTGAAGGAAGCTGACATTTTTATAGCCTTCCAAACTAATCCTGATAATTTAGGTATTGATGGTTTTGTTTTGTTGTTTTTAAAAGAGATTCATTTGCTCCCCTGAGCATAACTGTAAAGCAGGCGTGTATTAGTCTGCTTGGGCTACCATAAAAAAAAATACCACAGATGAGGAAGCTTAGACAACAAAAGTTTATTTTCTCATTGTTTTGGTGGGACTGTGGCCGGGAAGTCCAAGATAAAGGTGCCAGCCAATTCACTTCCTGGTGAGGGTTCTAGCTTTCAAACGACTGACTTCGCTCGCTGTTTCCGCACATGAAGGAAGGAACTACAGCATGAAAGCATGAGCTTTCTTGGCTCTTAAAAGAACACTAATCCTGCTGGGTCAGGACTCTGTGTTATCACCTCATTTAACTTTATTTACTAATTCCATAAAGGCCCTATGGGGTTGGGGCTTCAGTATGAATTTTGGGGACACAAACATTTAGTCTACAGCAAGGCTAACTTGTGTCTCTCTGACTTTTCTTTTTGAATCTCATTCTTCTTTCCGGATTCCTCTATCCTGTTTTTGAGACTTAACTTCCTTTGCTTGCCTAAAATGTTTTACCCAGGCCTGCCTTCCAAATTTATCCCCACCAAACTGCCCATCTTGTCAAAATGTCTTTTCCCCGCTGGGGGAAATTATGATTATTTGAAGGACTCTGATACCAGATTCTACTATACCTGTTTACTGTCACCTTCCCCATTTATTACAAGAGAATAAAAAAATGAATTATCCTTTTGGCATTGTACCAATCGTCTTCTATCTCTTAGTAGCTTTTTGGTTAATATTGGACCCCTCAAGGCTCAAATCCAAGCATCATTTCTTAGAGACAATGGGATGGAATGGAATGGAAAGTTTCTTGTGCTTAAGCTTTTTCCTGGGATGAGTTTTTGGCCTATAGAACAAAGGGAATCCTTGGCAAAGTGAAAATCTGCTTAATATTTTTAAAGGAGTGGAAGTGTTTTTCATCTTTGAGTATCTTAAAAGAATTGAGCTTGTGTTTTCATGAACATTTATCGTTAATACATTTTCTGATTATTTTGTAGGCTGATTGAATCAAGTTTGGGAAGCATTGCCACAAAGTTTAACTTCTTCATTCACAACCTTGCTCAGTTGCGATTTTCTGGTCTTCCTTCCAATGATGAGCCCATCCTTTCATTTTCACCCAAAACGTACTCCTTTAGACAAGATGGTCGAATCAAGGAAGTCTCTGTTTTCACTTATCATAAGAAATACAATCCAGATAAACATTATGTGAGTTTGGTTTGTAGAGACTCATGCATGCACTATTATAATCCTTCCTACTTTCTTCACTGACTGTGCTAAAGTTCCAAGCATTTGTTCTTTTCATACTTCTTTCTTCCATGGATTATCCATAAATAAATAAATATACTTGGAGCATCCCTAATTGGTAAATTTGCTGAAAACCATGAGGGACAAATGATACTCTTCCTTTCAGAAACAAGAAAAGGGTGGTGCTATTTGGCTTTTCGCCTTCCTTATCTTCAATTTGTTCTTAATTTCAAAGGTAAAACTTGCTCATTATAACAAATTCAACCAATATAGACACACAAAAAGCAAAAGTCTTAAGTTCTCATTCCACTCTCCAAGGATGAAGTATAAAACACACACACTCATAAAATTTATTTTTAAACAGAAACAGGATCTTCAGTGTGCTTTCCCCTGCTCAATGGTATAGCATTTTCTTTTTGCTATTATTTTTACACTTGTGCTAATATTTTTGTTGGACAATGCTTTGTAGCACTATCGGTCCTTAGATTTTTGATTAATTGATAGATTTTAAAAAGCAACTTCACTGTTTTAATTTTCGCCTATTATTAGTATTTATACAATTATTTTATTAGTAAAATTTCATACATTTATTTTATCCTAACACCATTTTATTCTTTCTTTTCCTCAGTGATTTATAATGCCACCTGTATATACATATAAGTGTATGTATATCCTCAAATTTATTCCTGGTCTGCATCGATTTATCTGACTCCTTCTGCACCACTATTTCACTGTTTAAAGTACTGTGACTTCATAATAGTTTAAATATCTAGTAAGACAAGTTTTCCCTTGTCCCCCTGCAGCCACAAATTTTGCCTTTTTTCTTATTTACTGTCTTAAATGAACTTACTAATATTTTTATTTGGAAGGTACTAAATTTATAAATTTGGGCAGTACAGTTATTATATTTACTCCTGGAAATAAAGTGATTTTCACTTTCAGTTCTTGTTTATGTATCTTTCTATCCAGAAAGGTTTTAGTATAAATCTGATGGGTTGGGGTGCTACTTCTTTTCAGATTTATGTAGTCCGAATTTTGAGGGAAGGACAACTTGAACCATCATTTGTGTTCCGGACATTTGATGAATTTCAGGAGCTTCACAATAAGCTCAGTATTATTTTTCCACTATGGAAGTTACCAGGGTATGTAATTTTCTTTTGTAATTAATCCTTTTTTACAGGAAATAATTTCTTTATTATCAATTGTAGGTCAAAAGTTTTGTGTTAACACTTAGATACTATGGATCATGTGTGACTGATCTTCCTTTGTATCACAAGGGCCTTATAACAGTACTAGACATAAACAAGGAACTGTAAGTTTTTGTTGACTGAATAAATGATCAAGGTTAAGTTTTTGTTGACTGAATAAATGATCAAGGTTGTCAACTTAAAATACGGGATTTTTCCAGCTATTTTATTTTAGTCAAAACTTTAAATTTGTTGTCTCTACCACAATAAGCAATACAAGATTTGGAACCTTGGTTTTAAAAAGTCAGATTTTAAGTCACTGCAGAAATAATCTATTATGGCCATACAGAGTTTGCTCTGAAAAATAATAGTCAGCATTGAGACTTAATCAAAATCTTAGTGCTTAGTTTTGGAAATCCTCAGTTTTAATGTAGCTAATTACCGGCAGATTTCCTGTGTCAAGGTGCTCATATTTTCAGACTAGATTTCAAAAGTTAGGCGACAAAGTGTGGTTATCAGAGTTCATTTCTATGCATTCTCATTTTTCCACTGTCAACAAAATAAGCAGAGTTGAGGTGATCTTGATTTGGGCCCTACATGATTTGTGGATTTTATTGTTATCTACAGTAGCTATAGTTGATTAGTGATTATTTTGGAGGATAAAATATTTGTGAGTGATTAATTTCATAAAAGGATAATGGATGAACTATTTCATCTCTAGTACTTTGAAGAGAAATTACAAAATTTATTCAGATTAAAACACCACTTTGTATTTAAATATATAAAGAAGTGTATTTCTAAGTGAATACCATACTTGATTCTGTAAATACTCCCAAATGAAATAATTTAAATCCCACTGTTTTTGTTTCTTTCCATAGCTTTCCTAATAAGATGGTTCTAGGAAGAACACACGTAAAAGATGTAGCAGCCAAAAGAAAAATTGAGTTAAACAGCTATTTACAGAGTTTGATGAGTGCTTCAGCAGATGTAGCAGAGGTGACTGTCCTGATAATAATGACATAAATAATAGCATACTGTTTTTTGTGCTACATAATATTTAGATTAATGAATCTTCTTTCTCTTCTTAGTGTGACCTTGTTTGTACTTTTTTCCACCCTTTACTTCGTGATGAGAAGGCTGAAGGAATAACTAGGTGTGTAGGTAAGGTTCTTTTTTATTATTGATAATTCATGGCTTCCCTTTGATATGCAAGCCTGTAACTTCTCAGTGGTTAGAGTATTAGTGGGGTTATTGGCTATAGTTGAGTGAGAATAAGAGGAGGCTATTCCTTCTAAGCCAGTCTATTCTGGATAAACATAATTTTCCTAATATGATAGGATTACTCAAAGAGGTATGTATTGGTGGCCTACCAGCTTTACCTTTCCCCACCCCCATGTGATGGTCCTGGAATTAAAGCAAATTTTTTTTTTGTTTAAAAAAAACAGCAGCAGCTTGAACCACAGCAAACAAGATAAAATAAACATGAATATATTTGCATTTTCAGATGCAGGTCCCTTCAGTCCTACTCCAGGCCAAATAGGAGGAGCAGTGAAGTTATCCGTCTCTTACCGAAATGGTACTCTTTTCATCATGGTGATGCACATCAAAGATCTTGTGAGTGATTACAAATAATAATAATTATAGAAGAAACCCATACATTAGTAGGGAGCATTACTGTTAAGGAAATGCTTCACCCCGCCCCCCCACCTTTTTTCTTTTTTTTCCAACTGGTAAGCAATGCTTTTTTTTATAGGTTACGGAAGATGGGGCTGACCCAAATCCGTATGTCAAAACATACCTGCTTCCAGATACCCACAAAACATCCAAACGTAAAACCAAAATTTCACGAAAAACGAGGAATCCAACATTCAATGAAATGGTGAGTTAAAATCATTTCTAAAAATTTCCAAGGCTTACAGTTTTGAGGTTTTAAATTTTAAGCACTTTAAAATATTTAGGTATTGGTTGCTGAACTATTTATTGTACTAGTAAAGTAAATCAATAGCAGTTCAGTGGTACTTAACAAACCCTCAGTCATAGACCTTTAGGTTTTAAAAATATCTTAGGGGCTATTATTCAACTACTCTTCCTGTGCTTGAGCCCCCTCTACAACATTTTTAAAAAGTGAATGTCCAGTAGGGGCTGAAATACTTTCAGGCCATCCAGTTTGTTTCAAGCAGTTCCAACTCTTATTTTTTATACTGAGCTGAAATGAAATCTTCACTTCCTGTAGTTTGTACCTGTGGGTCTCAGTTGTACCTCTTGGAACCACTCAGACTACTCTTATCCTTCTTTACATGGCAGCCCTTCAGTTAATTGAAGTTCAAATGCCCTTCCTGTTTATTCTCTTAACACATCTTCAGTGCCTTTACCCTTGCTTGATAAGATGTAGTTTCAAAATCTTCTCCTAACTTGTTTTAGTCTGTCAGCATCCATCTTAAAATAGAGTGCTCCAAACTGAAAGAAGGATGCAGAGCTTCAGTGATGTAGTGTGGAGCAGAACTGTGGCTTTGCTGAACTACTACATGGCTAACTTAAAAACTTAACTAATTTATTAAAACCCACTAATCCCTAGTCAGCTACTTTAGGCTAAACACCACATTATTTGTGTACATTGATATTACATCCACACAAAAATATCTTGATAGAGATTTGAAGCAAATAATTCTGAATTTACATCAAGCTTATAATTTTATTTTAAAACCATAGAACATCATTTCAGCCCTATAAAAGTATCTAAAATGTTTGGTGAAGACCAATTGGTATTCTCAAAAAGTAATGTTGGCTTTTTTTCTAGTTAGTGTTGTGCTTTCAAAAAAATGAAATATGGTAAGTGTTTTACTTCTTATAGTCAAAGAGTTAGAAAGATAAACCAAGGACATGTTTCTCAGGTGTTATGGCAAGACTTTCTTGGAAAAAGAAAATTCTAAGTGTTGAATGTGGCAGGTATTTGAAAGAATAGTTTTTCAATAATCCAGATTTACCATAAACTGCATTTGTAGTTGGTGAGTTTGATTTGAGTTATGGATAGCCAGAAATCATCATTTCATGGCATCTAAAGTCCAACAGAAAAAAGACAACAAAAATTTAATTCCTCATTTTTTGTAAAGTAATTATAATTATGCTATCCCAACTTGCTTCCTTCCATTCTCTTTTTTCCAGTTATTAGATCATCTTATGATATGCTGCCATGTAATTTAACCTTCCCATACTGTCCATCTCAGAGAAAACTATGTTTTTAGTTTCTAGCCATTTATTGGATTTGTTGGTCCAGTACTCCTGAAATTTAAAATGTGCATCTATGTATGAGACAAATTCCATCAGATGTATCATAATCAATGTCATTAATTGTAGTTGCTCATTGACTAATAGTCTCACTTAAGTTTTTACCTAAAATTTAAGAAAAAACTTGAAACTTACTATTTCTTTTTCCTTTGCTGTAGCTTGTGTACAGTGGATATAGCAAAGAAACCCTAAAACAGAGAGAACTTCAGCTAAGTGTACTCAGTGCAGAATCTCTGCGGGAGAATTTTTTCTTGGGTGGAATAACCCTGCCTTTGAAAGATTTCAACTTGAGCAAAGAGACGGTTAAATGGTATCAGCTGACGGCAGCAACCTATTTGTAAGCTAGTGAATTTCTGAGTTTTGGAAGCAAGAACAGTCATAAACGTGCACAGTCATACTTGTGAACTTTGTATAGTATTTTTATATTTGGACAGAAATTATGAAGTAAAGCTACTTGTTGCAGTTCAACACATCTATTGGACCAACAGACACATAACTTTCATGAATTCATTGAAGTCATTGCCATTTTAAAAGTCATTATATAGAACGCTATAAACTCTAAACTTAATGTATAGTTAAGTCCTGAAAAAGACTTTTGAGTTGGTTAAGGATTTAATCCTTTCTTGAGTAATTCAAAGTAACAGCTTTAGTTTGGTCTGACAGTACTGTGTCAGTTCAGCTGTCAGTTTTGTGTTGTTTCTTATGCAGACACATTTGTTTTCCTGTTTTGCACCTTTTACAGCCTTTACCACTGTGTATGTTTGCAAACACCAAAGGAAAGGAGAGGTGTGCAGGATGTTACCATAAATGCAGCTGCTATTCGCAGGGATGAAATGCAAAGCACAAAGAATAGTTATGTTAAGAACTACTAAGTAGTTTATAGAAGTAGGGGGAAATAATACTGCTTTTTATTATTCATGTCTTTAAATCCTTTTTCAGAATAAGTGCCAATTACTGGAGTTGTAAATAATGGTGCCTTAATTTCATATGCTTTCCTGGCACTTCATTCTGATTTTTTTCCTGACCTGATAAATAATTAGTAAGTAGTTTTCACTCATTTGCAACTTACTAACGACAAGAAATTATGTACACTTAACTAATGTTGTTCCCACAGAAAGATCATTTTTCTAATTCTCCCATGTGGCTTAGTTATTTAAACAGCAATTTTTTGTCATTGTTTTTGTTGACCAGTGACTGACTGAGATTCATTGAGGTAACTGCACACCAAATCCCATCATTCCATTATAATTCTACATTTATTCCCAGGAGTGTGAGCTAATGTTTGGGCATTCCACCTCCATATATCTATACTCCACTCCCTTATTAAACAAGTAGAAATTGTTCATCCACATTACCCATTCCTGTTTGGTAGAAGAACTCTTACGAGTAGGGCAAACTCTTTACAAGAGGCCCAGGACAAGAATTCTAGGGTCCAGGCTGAATTTTAATGTAGACTTTTATGGCAGATTTTGTCTTACAAGTGGTCTAACTTGCATTTGTAAAATACTGTACATTCACAGGAATTACTTTCCTCAGTAAGTGGGATTCAGAATCATAGGAACATGATAGACATTATTCTACAATATCCATTTAAGAATAAGATCATTTTTATAATTCATTCAACTTCACACATAATTTTGTGTCTAGTTTGGATAAATACATATATGTAACATTAATTCTCATGGCTAGAATAGAAATTCAGACACTTTTAAATAGTAGTAGAGATTGTAGCCTTCTAGTTGCTGTGAGATAACTGACAAAATATGCAATGAAGAATACTGAGAAAGGACAATCTCCAGTTGAGCTGCCCAGAACAGAATTTTTATGAACTGTGCAAATGTTTAATGTAAATGGTGATACCTGCAGAGCAGAAATAAAAAGAGTTGAAGATGTATCAGTGGGACAGGTTTAAAAAAAAAAAACTTGAAATTTTTGGTGCCTAACACTAATGGTCCATTTGTAGGAAACCCCTTAAGTATGATATATGCATTTTTTAAAATGTTAAAACATGTTATCTATTTAATAAGTTAATTAAAATGCAGATCAAAGCACCACCATTTATTTGCTTTCCACATACAGTTAACATTTCCTTAAAGTGTGTAATTAGCTTTGCAAATATGTGAAGAAGTATTAGATATTTTCACTTAAGCTTTTGAGATCTAATTTCATTCCATGAATTGTTACTTAGCCACCGTAATAAAAAAGTACTGTCTTGGTAAAAGGTCACTGTTAATTGGACTTAATGTATACTGTCTATTTGCAGTGTGTTACAGCAGTGTCTTTTAGCACAAATAATAGAGCTAGAAAATGTGATGTCACTTTTCACTTACAAGAAATCTGGGTTCTTACCTAAGAGTGTATATTATGATTAATACTGTACAGTTAACCAGAGTTCAGAACAAGTGGTAATGTTTTCTTTTAATTTAATTCATTTTGTGCTTTCTTTGATCATTAAAAAATACACATTTTACATATATTTTAATGTTATTTCTTTGTGAAATGTTAATCTTCAGCCCTTACCCTCCCCCCATGTTCCCAAAAGAAGACAAGAGACGCCTCTTTGCACTACTGCTATCAATAGATTTTTTTTCCATCAGATTTTCATTTATTTTTTCTTAATATTCAAATGTTAACATTAAAAGATTTCATTATATTATGAACAGTGAGATCAGCATTTTCTGTTCATACACCCTCCAGTTAACAGTACTCAGAATTTCCAGATTCCAAGGGGACCTACAATTAAATGTCAAGCTGATTTTTCCCCCTTTTTGCTATGGAGAGTAATCTCAATAGATTTTAAATTTGCTGTTTTTTAAATATTTTTTAAAGCTTGCATTAAAGTAAACCTTAAACAAAAGTTTAAACAAAATGGCCAAGACACTCATTTTTATGTATAATCACAATGTTTTATACCTATCTTTATCAAGTAAAAATTACGCTACATACAAGTATTGCAGTGTTTTGGGATTTGAAAATAATAGTTTACTCCAAGAACCTGATATTTTCTCTACTGAGGAACCCAATGTGAACTTGCACTGATATTTTTATTGCTGCCTTTATAAGAATCACAGGTATCTAAATGTTAAGGCATGTATGATCTTTGATAAAGTATTCTTTTATCTTTTCAAATTAAAGTTGTATAAAAGTTTCAATATCTTGCCTTAAATTGGTTGATTATTCTTTCTAGGATTCAAGTATTGTGGAATTTAGAAAAGGAAATACTCAATTTTGATACTTACACTTCAAATCAAAAATGACTGAAGCCCCATTACCATAATCCCTGGATTTACTTACATGCTGTTTGATTAGCAGCGCAAATATGAATGAATATGGCAATTAGTCTTATCTATAAGAACCATATACTTTAATTACAATGTAGTGAGTAAAGATGTATGATATTTGTATTAATACCTTGAATATATTTAGTGGATTGAATATGACTTTGTAAGTATACTATGATTGTATTAAAATATTTGTGGAACAAAGGGATTTTGCTATCATTTATTTCTTCATCCAGTATATTAACATTTTTGGTTCCAAAATTTGATATGAGCTCACTGTTGCTGTCCTTTGCATCTCACCCAGGAATTTATCAGGTTCAAATAATCCTGAATTTCAGAACTGGCCAGTCAGTTGCCCTTGTAATTGTCCAAACAGAATGTGACTTCTAGTTGTGGCTCTTTGAAGGTCTGGATTGCCACTTTGCTAGAACTCCATCACCATTTCATAAAAGTGAATTCTGTGTGTATGGTCCCTGACTTTCAGTGGCTTGCTTACCTATTAAATAGTATAGTAAAGCCATGTTATAGACGTATCTATAGAACAGAGAAATGTAGATGCTTCTAATACCATATCTCCATCCTGGAATGATACCCATGGGAGGCTGTGGTTCTCTAGAGATAAAATGTAAAAGGGCCCAGAGACCATGATAAAACAATAACTTAGGAGTTATAAACTCAGTTTCTTTTAGGGAAAAAAGATGGTTTTATTTTACCTTTACTCTTTTAAAATACTTCATCATGCACATTTTAGAAATAAAAAAATTAGACAACAGTATAATGAACTCTGAATGAATCTCATATCCCTTCAATAATTATCACCATAGGGCTAATCTTGTTTGGTCTGTATTAACTAGAATGTGTCTAGGTAAATATCATTTTATTTTTTTCTATTTAGGATTCTTAAATCTGTGTATCAGTAACTTTCTTCAGTTCTGAATAATTTATTATGACTTCTTTTTTCTCCCAATTCACGACCACTTTCTCCAACTGTTTAATCCATAAATTGAGGTTTTAATTTTGGTGGTTGTATTTTCTTTCTTTGAACAACTTCAGTTATTTTTGTTTCAGTTATGATCAGGAAAGACACAAGATTGTCACATAATAGGGAAAGAACAGTTTTTTTCAACAAATGGTGCTTTGATGATTAGATAACCACGTGCAAAAACTTGAAGGCAGGACTCATAAATTACAATATGAAAAACCCTTAAAAGAAAACATTGGTGACTGTAATGGGGTATGTGGGGGGGACTTGATAATAGGGAGTCTAGTAACCATAATGTTCAAGTAATTGTACATTAATGATACCAAAATAAAAATAAAAAAATAAAACATTGGTGTACATCTTTGTAACTTTGGATTAGACAGGGATTTATTACTAGACAAAAAGCACAAGCAACAAAAGAAAAACATAATTTGGGCTTCATCAAAATTAAAAACTGCTGTGCATCAAAGGACACAGTAAAAAGACAATGCACAGAAGAGGAGAGAATATTCAAAATCCTGGTATCCAGAATACTTAAAGAACTACTAAAACCCAACAATGGAATGCCAACCCAATTTAAAAAGGAACAAACGTCTTTGAATAGACAGACATCTCTCTAAAATGGCCAACAATCACATTAAAAGATGCTCAACATCATCAGTCATTAGGGAAATACAAATCAAAACTACAGTGAGATGCCAATTTACAGCGACTAGGATGGCTAGATATAATTTAAAAAGCTAAGTGTTTGTGGGAACGTGGAGAAATTGAAGCCCTCATACATTGCTGGTAGGAATGTAAAATACAGCTGCTGTGGAAACAGTTTGCCCATTCTCAAAAAGTTAGTTACCCTATGACCCCGCAATTTATATATTTATATATAAAACATCTCCAAGAGAATTAAAACCAGGAACACAAATACGTGTACATGAATGTTCATTGTATATGAACGGCATTATTATTCATAATGTCCAAAAATAGAAACAAGCCAGATGTCTATCAACTGATGAATGGATAAGCAAAATGTGATAATGTCCGCACAAGGGAATATTACTCAGCCAAAAGAAGGAGTGAGATTATGACATGCTGCAACATGGATGAACCTTGAAACCATTAAGCTAGTGGAAGAAACCACAAACAAAAGGCCCTGTATTGTTTGATGCATTATATGAAATAAGCAAATCCATACAAAGATTAGTGGTTGCCAGGAGCTGTGGGAAGGGGAGACTGGAAAGTGATTGCTTAAAGGGTACAAGGCTGCTTTTTGAGATGATGAAAATTGCTGGAATTAATGGTGGTGATCACACAACATTGTGAAGGTGCTAAAAGTTACTGAATTGTACACTTAAAAATGGTTAAAATAGCTACTTTTATGGTACGTGAATTTTACCTCAAAAAAAAAATGCTTGGAAATCCATACAGATCTTTAAAACGATTTGATCACTGAACCTTTGCCTTTAATAAATAATTGGGTTAACAGTGACTATTTTTTAGAAAGAATTATAACTTTCCTTTTTCTTCCTAAAAAGTCAGAAGGTTCCAACTTAGAAAAGTTCTTGAAACATGCTACATACAGATAAAGGCAATAAGGAATGGCTTAATAGAAGATAAATACAATTTGATTAAGTGCAGCACACACCTACATATTTTATCTTTAATATTACTGAATGTACAAACATGGTTAGATAAGGTTTAAAACCAGTAGAGGGCTTAAACATGACTAAGACAAAAAAAAAACCTGAAACACAGTTACAATTCCTATTTCATGAATAAATATTTAAGTCAACATTTCTATACTCTTTTTAGACAACTGATTTTTTATTTTTTTAAGCAGTGGTATTCTTAAAACAATCCAACACTAGTGTTGGTTATATCATAGACATCCTTCAATCATTCCTGTACAAGACAACTGTGATGATAGGGGCTGACAGAAATTCCAGCAGTGCTTAAAATTAACTCATATGTAACTAAACTGACCTGATCCACGTCACACAAAGATGGACTGTAATCCAGGTTTAGGTTGCCAGATCTTATTTTACCAACTGCCTTCCGCTTTGTGAAATAAAATGTGTAGTATAGCATGCTCTTCAAGTGGCGAACCTAAAAGGTGATTTAGGTTCATTCCTTCAAATAATGAGTGCTTAACTTGCTGCCTGCCAGGTGTTGTTCTGGGTGTTAGAGATAAGGGCAAATACTGTGTTGAGAGGGAGGACTACTTCTGGGTGGTCTTCCTCAGGGCAGGAGTCTCTGAGATGAGACAGAGACCAGGATCTAAAAGCCAGACCTGAGAAATTTGGGAAAGAGCACCTAAGGTAGTAGCACCACAGGAGAGGAGGAACATGCTTGTTACCTTGGAGGGTCAGAAAGGAGTAAGGGTGATAGGAGCGCTTGGAACCAAGAGGAGTGGCAAGGCTTGAGGCATGGGTTTGGATTTTATTTTAAATGCATTAAGAAAGAATAGGAGGGGTTAGTCCGGAGGGTAATTACCTGATACACGATTTTAAAAGATCACTTGACAGCTAGGTGGAGAATAGATTATATATGTGTTTGGGGTGGGGACGTAAGTAAATGCACAAACAGTTGGAGTAACACTGAGCTGCCCAGGTGAGAGATGATGGTGGGTTTAAAAATAAAAATTGAAACTCCAAGGTTTGTGATTTGAGCAAATAGGTAATGTGTAACTGAAATTAAGGGTCTGGAGTAGGTAGCTAGGAATGGGGATTGGCAGTTTGAGATACCCGTTCCATATATGGGCTAAGATATAAATTTGGCTTAGGATAAGAATGAGTCTTTGTTAGGAAAAAAAGATTACTCAGTTTGAATGAAATTCCTAATGCTTTGGAAAAAAATTACTCATCAAATGGTGACAGATTGAAAGAGTGGGGCTGGATGTTTTAGTACCTAGAATTTCTTTCGAAGCCTCATTAGTTAATTCTAATTTGTCGTAGGCATTTATTGGCCTCCCTCCTCCCCAGGACTCTGTTGCTTCTGAACAAGTCACTCGCGCAATTCTTCCAACGCACACCTGTGCATATCAGCACTGGGTCAGTCTGGGAATTCCAGTGGCAGTTCTTTTTGCCAGCACATTCGAACACCTCATTTTCTCCCTCATTCCCCCCCCATCCAGCTCCTGCCTTTGCAATCTTGCTCCCAAAGCTCTTTCTTTTTCTCCAATTCTCTCGCTCGGGCACGCGGCTCTAAATTTGCCCCACTCCTCCCCGCCCAGCTGAGCGCTCCACAGCATGGTGCAGGAGAGAGTGGAGGGGTGCTAGGAAGGCGGGTAGAGGGGGGATAGGGATCCGCCCGGTATGGTTCAAATGCCTGAGCCGGTTCTTCTCCGTGGTCAGTGATTCCTCCCCAGAGATTTTAGATTACGATTAGAGATAGGAAATGATAGAATTGGCTAGATGTAGGTAGTACAGTTACTTCCAGTGTAGCATTTTTCATCATGGTATTGTACTTGTAAATTTATTAACGACGGGGGCGGACCTTGAGGCAGCTAGTGCCCAAGATAAGATCTAGCGCTGGTAAATAAATGAACTGTATATGGCTGAACGTCAGGCGTCGAAATTCGCTGAGCTGTGGAAGCGCAATAAGAGCCTTTTCTAGGGCAGGGTCCACGCCCGCGCCCCACAGCAGCAGGCTCGATTCCTCCTTCTACTCTGGAATTAACCCTCGCAATACCTCTAGAAAGGGCGGTCCGGCTGGAGGAGGACTCAATTCCCTGGTCCCGCCAAGAGGCGCCTCAAAAACCGATGCATGCCGGGATATGTAGTCCAGTTGCTTGAGGAAGCTAACAACGATGAAATGCATTTCGGGATATATAGTATGCCGGGGATCCACGCAGCGTAGCTCCGCCTCCTACAGGAGAGGAAGCGGGGACGTGTGAGGTCACTTCCTGCGTGCTGGGTGGCTTCCTGCGGCCTTCCCATTCTAGCTCTCTTTTTCGCTTCCTGATCAACGCCATCATGGGTCGCATGCATGCTCCCGGGTGAGCTCGGGTTTCCGACTGGGTTGCAGGGCTGTTCCGCGGACGTGGGGGGAAAGGAGGGAGTGTGGGCAGCGGGTCGAGGGGGTGTTGTTCTGGGCTGCTGTGGCAGAGACCGCCACCTCATTCTGAGACTCTTCTCCCCAGGAAGGGCCTGTCCCAGTCGGCACTGCCTTACCGCCGAAGTGTCCCCACCGTAAGTAGCGTGCGGGGACCGGGAAGAGGGTGGGGGAACCATTCAACCCGGAGGAAGCTGCACCAGCATGGGGGCCATTTGTGCAAGAGGAGCGCGGCTGTGAGGATGGAGGGGCCACTGTGTTTGGGTACCGTCCCTGGTTTCTCGCCCTAAGACCGCTTTCATTTCCATACACAGTGGCTGAAGTTGACGTCTGACGACGTGAAGGAGCAGATCTACAAACTTGCCAAGAAGGGTTTGACTCCCTCACAAATCGGTGAGTATTTTTCTCTATGTAACTTCTTCCGCCTGCTTTCGTGTAACTTACTAAAAAGTTCTGGGCGTAAATGTATCCCATACTTACCTTGAAAACTTCTTGTCCGTTTTCCTGGGTCTATTTTTAATGGTCAAGGCCTAGTCTTCGTTTGTTGAACTCTCAAGTTCTTACTAGGAAGACAGTAAAATTATTAAAATGCTCACAGAATTCAACGAGAACTTAACATGGGCTACACACTCTTCTGGGTGCGTGGTTCTAAGTGCTTTGCATATACTGATCTCGTTTAATTCTGAGAGCCAACACTTTCAAATAAATGCTAGTAGTTTCTCCATCTGACAGTTGAGGAAACTGAGGCACACTGCAGCTGTGTAACTAGCCCCATGTCACATAGCTAATAACTGGAGGAGTTGGGACTGGCAACTCAGAATGCTTGTCACACTTTCTCACAGATGTGGTTTGAGCCTCAGCTGAGTGTGATTTTGTGCAAATGGTTTCATTCAGCAATTTTTTGCTGGATATGTGGTTCTGGATCCTGAGAATACAGTAGTAGAAAAAAGGGCAGAATATCTGCCCTCCTGGAGCTTGTAGTCTAGTGGAGATGTCGTATGCAATAGGAAATATGTAATTGACTGTTCAGTAGTCAGATGGTGCTATTTTGAGGTTAGAAAGAACCTATGTAGCTTTTAGAATGCCTGATAAAAATTGGGAATAAGTGTTAGGTGGTTTGAATAATTGAACCACTATACATAACAGGAATCTATTGATTCCTTTGGTGGCCTGTAATCCAGCAAGTGGACTGCATGGTGATGGCGTTCCGACATTTGCAGTTTCCACAATAAGGGGTTTTGTTTAGTGTTGGGTAAGCCTTCCTTGGATATCTGAGTGAGCTTTACATGCATTCACATCTTGGTTTCTGTGATGTGTAAAAGGTAAGCACCATTTTACAGATTGGGAACTTAGAAAGATTTGATCTGAGACTTGACATTACAGGCTCCAGTAGTATTCCTGGTGTAGGAATTTATCATGTATTTGTTTTTCAGGTGTGATCCTGAGAGATTCACATGGTGTTGCACAAGTACGTTTTGTGACAGGCAATAAAATCTTGAGAATTCTGAAGTCCAAAGGACTTGCTCCTGATCTTCCTGAGGACCTCTATCATTTAATTAAGAAAGCTGTTGCTGTTCGGAAGCATCTGGAGAGGAACAGAAAAGTAAGAATAAAACTGCTTATAAAGTATAATGCATCTGATTTGAATTATCTAAGGTGGCTTAGAGTACAAACTAGTAACACTACAGTAATTTTGAAATTAAAATTTCTACCAAAAGAGATTTTGGCAGGGGGAGCATTTCTTCCCCTAGAAACAGTTTTCAGTTCGTTGAAAATGTTGTGGTGTTTATTTGCAGAGTTTTGCAAATCATTCCTGTTAAATCTTCTGGGAGCCTTACTTTTTTTTTTTTCTGAAGTATCATTGATACACAATCTTAATGTTGGTTTAAAATGTACAACACAGTGGTTCAACAGTTACCCATATTATTAAATCCTCACCCCCCCCCAGTACAGTCACTGCCTATCAATGTAGGAAGATGTTACAGAATCATTAACTATTCTCCATGCTGTACTACTGTCCCTGTGACCACCTTATATTGTGATTGCAAATTACTGTGCCTTTTTATCCCCTTCCCCCACCCCCTTCTCTCCCCAGCCCCTCCCCCTTGGTAACCATTACTCCCTTCTTGGTGTCTGTGAGTCCACTGCTGTTTTGTTCCTTCTGTTTTGCTTTGTTTTTATACTCCACAAATAAGTGAGATCATTTGGTATTTGTCTTTCTCCACCTGGCTTATTTCACTGAGCATAATACTGTCTAGCTCCATCCATGTTGTTGGAAATGGGAGGATTTTTCTTTTATGGCTGAATAATATTCCATTGTGTAATATACCATATCTTCTCTATCCATTCATCTATTGATGGACACTTAGGTTGCTTCCATATCTTGTGGGAGCCTTAAATTTAAGGACTTAAGGTAGCCGCATGAACCCTAGCTTATGATTTCATTACAGTGCATTGGGTAGCTGTTTTCATTAAATTGCATTGTATCTATACATTTCTACATAATATTTGATAGTTTTTTGATGTTTAGTTCTGACTGGTTTTCTTGAGTTCTGTTAATTTTTATTTTTAGGATAAGGATGCTAAATTCCGTCTGATTCTGATCGAGAGCCGTATTCACCGCCTGGCTCGATACTACAAGACCAAAAGAGTCCTCCCCCCCAATTGGAAATAGTAAGTATCAACCTGTCTTGTTAACAAAAACAGGACTTAGCCAGATAGAAAATATAATAGTAATTATAATAAAATGCTTGATAGTTGGCCAGTTTTTCCTTGGGTGTCTGATTGAGCATCTTCATTCATTATGCTTGAGCACAGTGAACTGAATCAGGAACTCAGCAGTTTGGTGCATTTTATATATTTGGGGTTTATTTTAGCTGTTTGGAAATAGCTCCATTAGCTGGAAGATTCTGTGAATGAATATAGAGGTCCTGTAGTAATCCAGCTCTTCTTTCCTCCCCCTTTTTCCCTTTCCAGTGAGTCATCCACAGCCTCTGCCCTGGTTGCATGAATTTGTCTATGTACCCAAGCAATAAAGCCTTGTTTAACTAGATGGATGTGTTGTGTTTCTTTCCCCCAAGAAATGAGTATCAGTAATTCACACGTGTTGATCTTTTTTGTTGTGGATGTGTTTTAGAATTGTATAGTTCACAGGGAGTTATAAAGTAGCGTTCACCTATTGCAAGTCTTCATTGCTCAGCTAGTTGAGCAGTTTATAACTTCACAGGTGGTTGTTACATAAAAGATGCGGGGTACTGGAAGAGACTGGGAAGCAGTGACTTAAAATTGTTTCGATGTCATGGCAGAAATATTTCTAAGTATTTTTAATACATTCAGTGTTAAATACGGAGGTAGATTGTGTGATGTTATCCACGGTGGAGTATCAGATATACACATGAAAGTGTCTCTGGAGGGACATCTTTAGTATCAAGTGATATTTGATCAAGTTTTGTCAGTGAGGCTTAAAGATGAGGAAGAAGGGATTCATGCAACAGTAAGCAAGCACAGTTTGCATCTGGAGCAGAGGGAACAGGAACTATCTGAGATGAACTCCAGTCCTGAGCCTTAAAACTTCTGGGTGGGTTAAAATAAAATGTCCTCACTTGAGTATTGTCAGGATCTCTCAATTAATTATTAAAACAACCTAATGAGGTGTGTGGGTATCCCTGTTTGAAAGAGGCAGATCTCTTGAACAATTGGAATGAGTTGTTAAAAGCTGTGAGACCAGTAAATGCTGAGTGGGTCAGTGAGGTGACAGAGCCACACTCCTTCAGAATTTAGGAAAAGTTAAAGCAGGCCATTTGTATCTTAAGTTTTATCAGTTGAATTAATATATTTAATAATAAGGTTTTAGTTAAGCTTTAAGCACTAATCAGAGTTGTGTTTGAAATCACACACAATTAGGGAGTCAGAACCTAGGTAAAAACAATTATTAATGGTCTGTGGTGCTGGGCTCGTGGGTACACACACCCAAGGGACTTATTCAGGGCACAGTCGCCTACCCACTGTTAGGTGCTCTGTGCTGGGTATGCAGGTGGGTTCAGATTCCCTAATGGACTCACAAACGATGTAAAACAAGTATAGAAATGGTCTGTTTCAGTATTTTCCCCAATTCTTACCTGGTGTTACATGTAAATTTTTAATCCCTTGTGCTTTTGTATTCATGTCTTAAAAGTGGCTAACCGTCATAAACCAAGAAATAAACTGCTGTAATAAGGCAGACATCTCCAAAAGTGATGAACAGGTAAAACGTTAATGCACAGCATGATCCTTTGCAAACTGGGTAGTTAGGCAAAACCATTGGGTATTGATGGTTCTGGACCAACACAGCAATAGATGGAGCATTTGATGTTTCAAGGCATCTCTAGTTTCTTTTTAATTATAGTGTTTATATCATAATTCTTGCATCCTGGCCAACAGAACTGCAAATATTAAATGACTACATGTTGGAGGTTTTTTTAATGGCCTTACAAATACTTGATATTAAACAATGTAAGAAAAAATGTTAAAACCATCTGAAGTCCTTTCTGAGTGTGGGCAGAGGGGTCAAACTTGGCTTTCAGAAACAGCCCTGCCACTTCAGGGCTGTGTGGATTAGGGGGTAAAAATCTCAAGAATCCTTAAAATGATGGTGAGGATTACATAATTAGACATTTATTCCTCTTTAAACAAGTTTCCATATGCTTTTCCTTTTGTAACATCTATTTTGACCGTTGGAATCATAGGCATATCATTTGTCCAAATCCCATTTATGAGCCCCAAAGATTGGAAGGTTTCTTTAAACAAAAGTTCTCTTCATTTAAAACTCATCTTTTCAAGTGACAGGTGTACTTATTTTTTTATTCAAAGTTAGGCCTATATGTAATTTTAAAGTCTTACCATTTTACATTATTCAAAACTAAAGACAGTCTCTTTCCTTTACAGCCTGAAGTGTAGGACACCCACTTTCAACTCAGCGCTTTTTTTTTTTTTTTGACATAAATCCCTTATTACTTTTTCTTTTTTGTAAACAAGCTTTGACCAGTTTTGTTAAAAGAAAAATTTTGATAATTGACTTTTCACCAGTGTGTTCTTGCAGGCTTCTCACAGTACGAGTCACCTGGATCAGTGATAGCCAGAGTGCATACTCTAGTACTTTCCATACTGCCCAATTCGGTATTATGGTCACTGTAGGGATGGGCCCCCGTTTTGGCCCACATGGTATAGTGCTCACATTTCCTCAAGGCTCAGCAGTAAGTAGGATGACCAGTTTGGATTTGCCCTGTCTGATCATTTTCATAATCTGCTTGTGTCCCAGCAAGTACTTTACAGTTTTCATACTAGTTGGAGCCTGGAATTGATAGATCACAGCAACTCTTCTGTCTTTGCAGCCACCATCTTCCTGCCTTAGGTGCAAGTGGGCCCTCAACCAAAAATGGCTGCCAAGGTGGCCTGGGAGCAAGAAGGGAAGGGTTCCCATGTTGTGAAGCTCTTTACAGACCCTTCTTACTTCTAAATAACATTACTTTTTTTTAATTGAGGTGGAATTCATGTAATATGAAATTGATCATTTTAAAGCGAACAATTCAGTGGCATTTTGTACATTCATAGTGTGCGACCACACCACCCTAATTCCAAGACATTTCAGTCACCCCACAATAAAAGCCCATACTCATGAAGCAGTCATTCCTCACTCTCCAGTCTGCCCATCCCCTGACAACCACCAGTCGGCTTTCTGTTCCATGCATTTACCTATTCTGGATATTTCATATAAATGGAATCATAAAATACAGGATCTTATATGCCTAGCTTCAACTTAGCATGTTTTTGGGGTCCATTCACATAGTAGGATCAGCGCTTTGTTTTCACAGCTGAGTAGTGACGCGCTGTATGTATAGGCCATAGTCATGGGTGTTTGGGCTTCTACCTTTTGGCTCTTTCACATAGTGTTTTGATGAACATTTCACATACGTGTGCTTTTTGAGTCCCTGTTTACAATTCTTGAGGATATATACTTAGATGTGGAATTGCTCTAAATAACATTGTGCTATGATTTCTTGGTTTTTAGTTATACCTCTTCCCCTGGAATCCTCATATAGTAGTTTATGGTTAAGTCACTATTTTATGTCTACATTTCTGTATAATTGTATAATATGTATAATTCTATACTTAACATTTCTGTAAATATACATATATTTAGTGTAAAATGTGTTAGTAATTATTCTTCCATCTGTTTAGTGTCCTGTGTTCCTAATTCATCCCCAAACTTTGAATAATAGTTTAAATCTCAGTATGTTCCATCAAGTTTACTTTTGTCTTTTTCTTGCTTACATTCCTCCCAGGACCCCTTACCCTCCAGCTCCAGGTCAGACAAGTTACTATTAAGACCTAAAATTCTGGGATCTCCTTTTGCCACCTCTGGGAATTCTTTTTGCCTCTAATGTCAGATTACGAGCGGCCGCTGTCTGGGCTCAGGCTTATCTTCAAAGCCCGCAGGCCGGAAGCGAACAAAACCTCGACCCCCCGCGCCCCAGCCTCCGCCGCTGCCCCACGCGCCGGTTCGTCACCTAGGCTCGGAACCCCTTTGTCTGCCTGGGAAGCACAGGTCAGCCGGTGGTGCACGCTGACCAAGAAGTCCCTCTCCTCTGACAATTGGGCTAGGCTGCGTTTCAACCCACCCCTCCAGTGTAAGGATCTCAAACAGTTCCACATTTTTCCCCCCGAGAATAGGCATTTAGAGATTTGTTGATGTAACGACCATCCAGCCCATCACCTTATTATCTTTACACTGTGCTTCTGCTATCTTAGTTATCTACAATTCCTTCTGTAAATTCCTTAAATTGCATCTTGCTCCCACTTAAATGCTCATTACTCATGGAGGAACAGAAATATTAAATGAAGTGCGTGAAGTTTGTGTGTGTGTGTGTGTGCACGTTTTAGCAGTCTGTGTCACACACACACACACACACACACACACACACACACACACACACACACACACACACACACACACACACACACACACAGACGCGCCCCTCTCCGTTTAAATACATGTCGGGGAAAATAAAAACCAGGCAGGCTCCTCTGTCAGTGTGCAGTTACCGACAGCGGACGCCTCTGGATGAGGGAGGATTTCCGAAACAGGACTTTGAACAGAGTTCACAACCAGGTTCACATCCTCAGAAAACGCTTCCAAGCTATGTAAGCAACACAAAGTTGCAGCCACCTCCTGGGTAAACTTCAAAGACACGGAGGCCAGGGAGGAGGAGGAAGGAAGTGTGATATTTAGAGAATTTTCTGGGGTGGGGGAAGAGTCTTAACTCATCTAGACAAACTAAAGAAATAGCAAAAATGCAGTCTGTGTGAAGCTACACTACCCAGTTTCTCAAACTAACCATGACGCCCAAAAGAGCAAATAAGGAAGTATCCTCGGTTGTACTGGAGTTTCTAATTCAAATTATGATACACAGATCAGCCCAACGCGAAAGAAGAGTAAAGAATTTTTTGCTTTCTGGGCTTTAACTTCAGCCTTTCAGGAAGCCAGCTGTCTCTAGTATCTCCTCAGAGTGACAGGGCAGAGAAAGAAGGACAACCACATGGTAAATAGACTCGCTTGAGTTCTGCCCACGGATTAAAAGGACAAGGGCGCGCGTTCTTTGTTGACACTTCTGCAGTGACTTCTCCTTTGGCGTGCGAGCCGCGGGACCAACACAAATGTCACCACCACTGCACTGGGCAAGTTGAACTCGAACTGGGAACACGCCGTAGAGACGCATAAACACCTCAACAACCGCCTTTGTTATTTAATTCATGAGACTAAACACACACAAACTCATACTAACACACATTCTCTTCTAACCCTCACTCTATCGTCTACATTCACATTTAATTTATGCCTTGACTTTTTTTGTCATATTCTGAAATGAAGCTTTGCATTTACCCGATGAGTTGCGTCTCCTGGTGCTCCTCAGTTCTTGCTATTTCTTTTGTCTTATAAAAGATCAGGAGCAGACTTATCGTGCAGATCGTCCACCTCTTCCTAATGGAGCGCATCTTGGGTGCCTGGGAAAGTCCTGGAGGCACCAGCTCTCTCACCTTCTCTTGATATAAAGGCTCCGTTTTGGGGAGATATAGTCGCTGGGGGTTGGGGAAATTGTAAAATTCGCGGAGCGTGGAGCCGGGATCTCAGGAGCAGATCGCGAGGGTCTTCTGCGGCCGAGCTCCAGCTGGTCCTCAGCGCAGCACAGGGCTCTCCCTCGCGGTTCGCGCCAGCCCTGCCCGGGTCGCTCCGCGCCGCCTCCTGGGGCTCAGGTTTCCTCTCAGATGAGACACCTTGTGCGCGGGAGGTGGCTGCCGCTTCTGCAGCTGGGTTCGGGGGCGTCAGTGGCCCTTCCCATTTTCTAGCAGGGAAATGATGAGCAAAACCAGCCAATCACTGGACTGAGGGGGCGGAGGCTGCGGTTGCCTTGCGTTGTTGGCGGCGGCTGGGAGAGTAACGTCTTCGGCGCAGCCTGCACTGTTCCGGGAGAGGCAGCTCACGAGCTCACAGTGGTGTACAAACATACATACCCCACACACTCATGCGCACCATCGCTCGCACATCCCGCGGAGAGCGCAGGGCAGTAGGAGAAAGTGGGGACGCCCTCCCGGGACACCAAAAGGTTAGGTCCCTGGACAGGCGAGAGCAGAGATAGTCCGTGGCAGCTGCTGGGGACAGACTAAAGACGCATCCTACCCTAGAGATACTTCCGTTAGAGCTGGGGGTGAGTTGCAAGAAGAGTAGCTTCTTCCAAGCACCTTGCTAAACATACACACGCGCACATACTCTCGCGCACACACACAAACGCACGTCCTCCCAAATAGAGTGAATCGGGGGAGGCAGGCAGGATATTTTGTATTTCGTGCACAGCTCAACCTGGAAAATACAAATACACACGTGAACTGGTTAGTCAACCTCCCTCTC
Source organism: Smutsia gigantea (assembly GCA_032199065.1). Classification (NCBI taxonomy): domain Eukaryota; kingdom Metazoa; phylum Chordata; class Mammalia; order Pholidota; family Manidae; genus Smutsia; species Smutsia gigantea. Next base: position 59,705 of record JAVSCE010015255.1, read on the forward strand.
AGGGTGGGTGGCGGATGAAGAGCCGACTCAGGATCTTGCAGGAAACAAGCTATGGTCGAGGTGTCATTAGGAACTTTATGGATATTTATGTAACTCTCATTGCTATTTGGAAAGTCCTCACGCACAAGTCAAGGAAATTCCAATCCCACTTAAACTTCACTGCGGACAAACAGGGTTCTGTGAAAAAACAGCCACCAAGGAGCTCCTTTTTAAACGCAAGTACACCCACACACACGCCAAGGGAGGTGGGAAAGGTAGGAAGAAAGGAATGAAGGAAGGGCAACCTCTTTTGCCAAAGTCTCAGTTGCATATATTTGGCCTCTGATTTTCACCTTCCCCTGCCTCCTGCTGTTTTCCGTACTTCCGTTGTATTGTGTGGTAGGGGCTCTTTTCAGTGCCGGAGTCGTCTTCCGTCTGACAGCTCCTCCGCTGCCCCGGTTGTACCGCGCTTGTTTTGTTTCTCTCGCGGGGCTGGTGAGAATGGGTGGGGAGGCAGCCCAACCTTGAGCCAGTGCTTGGAAGCTAGGAAATCCCCATCTGTATGCGCGGGTTCCAAGCTCTCCAAACCTCCCCCCGTCCCACTCCCCTAGTTGAGTTCCCGTTCCTTCAGATTGAGCATTGGCTCGGGCTGTCATCCACTCTTGGAGCCCTGGGATCTATTCCTCCCCAAGCCCCAAAATGGCATAGCCCACAACAAATCCTCCGCCAGAGGAGAGCAAGGGGATGGTTATGAGTTACAGGTCCCCTGACAACTTAAAACAGCAAGGATGACAGCTAGCATCTTCCCTTACTTTCCGAGGACCCTTGTCAATGTTTGCCGTTCTTCGCCTAAATTTTAAGAAGTTTAGGACCTTTCAGTTCTCAAGACCTGTATTCGCAGCAGAGCGAACTAGGGGGTTGGGTCTAAAATGCTCAAAGGAGCAAGTAATTATGAGCCTTTATTGACACTACAAGTGGCCCGCCGGGAGCCTTTCAAGTTTATTGATGTCTAGGCAAATCCCGCTTGCCTATCACACTGACTTCTTAACTAGCAGAAAATGCAAGAATAAAACATCTTCTTATTTAAGTTAAAGGGGAACT